>VRMD01003822.1:0-10204 GCA_009872375.1 Sminthurides bifidus | reverse complement strand
AGCCCATTTGACACGTGGTACTTGCTTTTCGTCTGCATTACGCAAGACGGATGGGTGGATTACATGGAACGTTGGCGCAATAAGGTTAGATCCACATTAGCATTTCCGTGATGAAATTGTCATACTAGCCGAAAGGCACTTCAACTGCATTGAAAAGGAGAAGTTGACACAGTATGTATTAATGTTGATTTTGTCCCCATAGCCCTACTTCTGGCTACTTATGATTTACGTAATAGTGGCCATAGCCATCGGAGCGTTCATATTCTCCAATTTGATAATTGCGGTAGTAGTAGCCAATTTGGAGATGGGCGTTTCGGAAATCCGGGCAATGCGGATTGCGAGTCAGAATCCCCTTATAAACCACGTAAGTTATAGTGATTAGCGTTAATAGCCTTTTAGTTTGGTTAATGCATGTATTTCCATGTCACATAAACGTCATAACCACGACTATACGCTAATTATAGGGGGAGAAAACGTCAACAGTGGATATTTATCCAACGCATGATCTGATGGTGGAAATGAACCAACCGTGGCGAGCCCAAAGGCCAATGAAGATTCCACAGCTTAAACATGTTTCAGAAAGACAAATCCAAGCACATGTGCAACGTTAGCCCAAAACTTTCACAAATATAATGCTCAATTCATCCATGACGCTTCTAACACAAAATCAACGACTAAATCTCTCGCTTTTATATTTGTAGTCGTAGTTGCACTGGAACAGAATCTTCTCGAAAATGCAAACATTATGAAGGACTTGGAACGCGTTATGGCTGTCATGCTAAGCGTTGCGATGCAGGTAAAATCAATATTTAAAATATTACGCCTACTATCTTCTGAACTATTTTAAAAAAAATTATAGATGGAAAAGTTCGATCCATCTTCCACACAAGCTACGAAAGAAAAATTGGCGAAGCTCATTGCTGAACTTGAAAACGTCCGCAGCCTGAATTTGCCATCAAATCCGTTTGATGCTGCAGCATTGTTGGAACAGGTACTAATACGGATTTTTGATATTTGTATTTAGCAGTTACTGCTAAACTCATTGATTGTTGATATTAGTAGCGAAGTACTTAGCAATAAGAAAGAATAAAAAAGAGCATCCGCATTGATCTTTATGGACATCTAGATTCGACGACGCAAACCGACTTGAAACCGCCTGATTGTCCGCCTAGAAGATCGTCTATTGGGTTGCTTCAACGTCAACAATGCCATAATACATCCCCCAGTAAGGTTACTGAAGAATTGAAAAATGCTAGACTTTTTATGTTGTAATGTCTTGCCTTTGTTTATTGGCCTTTNTATGTTGTAATGTCTTGCCTTTGTTTATTGGCCTTTAATGCTCTATAATGATTATTAACTTGATTCATTATTGTACACATGATGATGATCATTTGCAGCAACCACATCAACATTCTAACACTATTGTACACAGCATTCGCATCACATTTCTTATGAACAGACATCGCGGACTTTACACACAGTTTTCTATTTCGAGGTAATACGCTTCACAGCTTCATATCCAACCTTACAAGTAACGGTCTAGGGCGATTGGCTTACAGTTACTAATTACGATTATAATTACTATACCACAGCGGAAGCGAGTTGGCATCTGAACTACGTCTGTATGATTCTTCAAGCTGGCAAATATACGGTACGTGCGAATTTCCACAGATCATCGGATACCTCAAATTGCATGTTAAATATAGACGGAAGTGTGAAACAGCATCACTCACAATCTCAAGTCCATCAACCAATTAACAGTAGCAACGAGCTTATACCTGGGAAGTGATTACATACGCATACAAACGTTCGGGACAAGCTTCAGCATTTAACAGTTAGATTTAATGGAAATTTTATTGCATTGCTACTCATAGCTTAAACCAGTACACGAACCAGTATCCAATCTGATAGGGGTACAAGATTGTTCCTTCGGCTATAACTTACAAGCTTGAAATTGACCTTGTATATTGCTTTGTAATTAATGGTAGAGGGATTTGTACGTTTCGACCTATAGCAATAACACAGATGTCCAATATCGCTATTTTACCACAAAAGAGTTGCTTGAATTTCAACATTGTTAATTGAGAATTACAGATTAACTCATCAGGTAACCTCGTTCAAAATTGGGGTTTTTTCTTAACATACAGAGCTATTTTTATAAACAAAGTCTACAACTTTCGCCATTCCTGTAGCAGTCATCATGTTCCGCTCCGTTAACTGCGTAAAACTGAAGCTGGTTCTTGTCTTTTGTAGACTTGAAATCAGCCAATTGCAAGTAAAATGGCCGACAAAGCTTAAGCGACAACTGTACAGTAGCGAGTGACGAAAAGTTGCTGCTAACTTTACAAGCGTTACGTCCTAATGAAATAACTTTCTCCTACTAATGTCTGTTGAGAACGGGACGAATTGAAGCGTGAGTTTAGAGAATTGTCCTAGATTGAAAGACGTTTCCATTTGATAATGTTCAAAATTGGGGTTTTTTCTTAACATACAGAGCTATTTTTATAAACAAAGTCTACAACTTTCGCCATTCCTGTAGCAGTCATCATGTTCCTCTCCGTTAACTGCGTAAAACTGAAGCTGGTTCTTGTCTTTTGTAGACTTGAAAGTAGCCAATTACAAGTAAAATGGCCGACAAAGCTTATGCGACAACTGTACAGTAGCGAGTGACGAAAAGTTGCTGCTAACTTTACAAGCGTTAGGTCCTAATGAAATAACTTTCTCCTACTAATGTCTGTTGAGAACGGGACGAATTGAAGCGTGAGTTTAGAGAATTGTCCTAGATTGAAAGACGTTTCCATTTGATAATGTCGAGATTCCTGGTGGATGGCATTCTCTTCGTATAGCCAACCACAGACTTTTGTTCGAGCAATTACATAAACAGGCATACCGATCCCTGGTTTCGGGATGATTTCGGCTACCTGAATATGCTTTATCTGACCAGCTACAACTATTATTCCAAACTAAGTATGGACACGGTCAGCAGGCATGTCGCTTGCTGACCTACAGTAAAGAAATTAAGAGAAAGAAACTATATCGAAAAAAATTAACACCGTCTTATTCTTGTAAGGTGGTATTGCGCGTACATGAGCTAAAACGTTAAATCTTGTGTACATCTTGTAGATATAGTAAAATGAACTCCTGGGTTGACATTAAAACGTGATTACAGGTAAGCTTACATATTATTTGCGTATACACATCACATCTATACAGGTTGGAACGCAAGTATTCTTATTTTAAGTTCGCTAAAGTTGATCATCATATTATAATGAATTGTACATACGGTATGCGCCTTTTCTCTCACAATTATTTTCTTAAATCTACATATCACATAAACAACACATTCTTTCGCTTGCATAAATATCGGAAACAAGATATAGTAATCATCATGGTACAGCGTCGTTTCACAAGAAGTTATTACATCGTAAGTTTATCACCTATTATGTCGCTTAATCATAGCAGTAATGAGACCGAGTCTTACTTCGTATATGCTTTTAAGTTTCTATCGGAACGAACAAGCCAAGAGCTGTCTGCAGATCCGCAGACCTGAACAATCGCCCGAAATGACCACTGTAAATCATCTCACCGTTAATGGAAGAGGTCAATGTTCACTCTTTCTCTACTACTGCTTCGACAAGCTTGAGCTCTTGCGAATGTCCTGGCACTACCTGCTAAATAACAGACTCTTGCTTTCCCTTTCTTCCGTAATACATTTTGCCGTCTCCATGTTTCCATGGGAGGTGACTGGATGAACATCGCTGTGATCCAGTCCGCCGTTTCTATCACTAAGAGAATGTTATTGTACTCTAGGTGATTTCAAAATTTACTTACAAGCTAACTTGTACACGAAGGTGATTAATTATATTATAATGCACATTTATAGCGACTCCGATTTAGCCTCTGCTAACGAAACTAAAGTTTTCTTCAAACAAAAAGGCGACTTGATCAACAAATAAAACTACAGCGAAAACTGTAAGATATCCTACAAGTATCGAGTTAAAATACGTCAACCCTCTGAAATTTCTCCTCATTTCGCTTTCTTCAAGAGGGAGCAAGGGAAGTTGCTTAAATTTCGCTTACTTTCTTTGACCAAAATCTTACAACGGCAAAGCGGCACGTTCGCCTATGATTCACTTTAGCGAAAACAAGAGGTTGAACGCTTCCAACGTTCTAATACACGAAATTGGTTTATCTTTTAAATAAACTTCCCTTACTCGAACCTCATTATGAATTGGTGGACCGTTATGTTTAAAGTCCTGTACAGTATACTTTTTGCGTTGTGTTGACACATTGCGAATTGCTGCTACATGTCTTCACTCTTGTAACGACTTGAAAAGTTGTACTACAACTTGCATGTACTTTGAGCAATTAGAGCTCGTGTGTTTCACCGACTTGATAAGCGTCGTCCTTTCACCAAACGACTTGATTTCTCGTACTTTCTCCTGTGACTACTGGTAGAGAAAGGACTTTGACACTCTTTTAGACGAATGAGAAGTAGAGGATTGTTCCAAGCCTTACAATTTCGAGTACAAAAATATTAACGTGTATGTTCAACTAACTCAGTTAGCTAATGAATGAAGATTAAAACGTAGATGCTAAAAAAATTTGACTAATTTAGCCAACAACTATTCAAGTTGAATTATTTTAAAAGATCAACTTTAGACTTGATAATGAAAAAGTATTGGTACAATTAACTCGATTGATTTCCTACTCAGATGTGAGCAAATCCTGGTTGCATCTTTGTGAGGAAGCTAGCACAAGAAGACAAGATCTTAAAGAAGATTACGATTCTCATTGATTTCTGAAGTTCTAAAATTTGAGCTATGATGTGAAAAGCCTTCAGTAGAAACCAGGCTCGCAAAACAAAATTATAGAGCTACATTTCGTCCTAATTTTGCAACTAGAAAATACACCAGTTGATAATACGAATACATTTAAGTTTATAATGTGTAACGGGAGTCCGTACTTGAAACAAAGGTTCTGGCCTAGGTAATACTGGAAACCCAGCGAAAATCACAAAAAGATTCATTTCCTATCTCGGTTGCAGAGCTAGAGACACCAATAAGAAGGGATCCGACCAACCGCTTCTTGCTGAAAAACTTCTACTTGAAGTCTCATAGTCTTGGAGAAAAAGAGATTTAAAGCACTGTCAGAGCGCTAGAATCGGAGGAAGATAGCTAAAGCACGGTAGTATATTGACAACGGTTCTAAAGCACGAATTACCTATAATATTTATAGCACAGTTAAATTTGCATCTGAGTTAACGACAGAAGACTTTATAAATGGTAGACGTAACGCAGACTAAAAGGAGTCGATGCGGATTTCTTCCTGTTTGCGACATTGCTTCAGCGTCGTAATTAAATGCTCACAGAAAGTTGTGATCTGGCATTAGAATTTTGTACTTTAGATTCTAGTCGTTTCAGCTCTTCGTCTGCCTCCGTAAAAGTGGTGTATGCCACGTCGGGTTGTGCGCTAATCGTTGAGAACAACCTTCACAGAATATTCAAGAGTAGGCGGTTCACTCCCGAGAAAATCGTTTGCCTGGTCAATCAGATATGTTCTGGAACCAAGATCACGAATGTCTTTGTCAAGTACTACAAAAAGTATTGCTCCTCGATAGACATTTCAGAGTTTCGTCTAAGTTTCGAACAATTATTGAAACAATTATTCAATTTTTTCATTGACCAGAAAATCTGGGGCGAAAATCTCTTTCAGGTCGCAAGACAGAGGGAATTTCCCAATACCAGCTCAGTACCTACACCGAAGTACGTATTTACTCCTCCAAAGCTGCTATTCTCCGCCCAAGGCGGAGCCCCTTGCCAGAACATTTGTATGGGAAAGGCTAGAGCTAAGAGTTAATCAACATTAACTTTGATTCGACTTAACTTTGTAGTGGCGCATTCGTATCTATAGCAACATGATTATTAATTTACACTTAATTCTAAAAGAGTTGTACCATGCGGTGATAATCTTATGTGGATTAAAAGATTTTACATTGTTACCGTCAATCTTGTATAGTATTTGCATTTTAACATTTTCTTTTCCATATCTTTCTCGGACTTTGTTTATGTATATTATTCCACTCCTGTTTCAATCGAAAGCCACGTGTAGTCATAGTGTCGTGATAAAAACTTATTGAAAAAATCCTCCTTATAAAAACGTTAAAGCTTCCAATTTTTTCCGTATGCCGACGAGTTGCCAATCTGAATTGAATTCTTGCGAAGACAAATCTTGCGTTTCCGATGATTGCACGTAAAAATTTCAGCGAAAACCGATACACCCCACGTTGCGTTGCGAAAAATTGACTTTGTCCAGTATGAAGTTTCTACAACTTTTGGCCATGCGATTTCTTGACTTTTTGCAGTTTTTAAACAGTTGGCCCGGCCGAGACTTTTAATCTCCGAAACGAGTGCAGGCTTTTTTCCATTTACATTGAGTGCACCACTGATCTCTGCGCTCCATGCCGTATACCTGTGACACAAAAAGCGGCCATTAGATTCAAGTTTATCTACAGTCATTAAATTACCTTGGAAGATTCATAAAATGTTTAGCCTAAGTTATGGGAAACGGTGGGAACATCTTCAAAGCTTTTTCAAGTTTCCCCAGTACCAAGACCACTTCAGACTGCTTTCATTTACTCCAGTAATTACTTACCTTGCGGCATTTCTTGGTTTCACCTCGCGGTCTACGCACAGGACTTGATTTCGGTGATAGCCTCTTCTTCGGGTTCAAGTGAGTATTTCCGCTAGGAGACTTGCGTTGCTGCTGGCTTAATTTGTACTCTGGATCTGGAAAATAAGTTGTGATTGCAAATTAGTATGCATGTGGCAGGGTACATCCATCCCGCTCTCAAAAGAGAAACGACCACAGGTGGAGCATATACGTTACGCCTCGAGCTATTTGACAAAGTCAAAGGCTTATGCATAAACAGGACAAAAACACCACGATTACGTTTATTCGCTCTGCCGAAAAAGCAAAGGTTTTTTTATCTTCAAACTCGAAGGAAATGAGATTCTCCATCAACTTGAATTTCATTCCCTTCAGTACGGGATCTCTCGGCTCACAGTCAGTGATCAATTACCATTTCCGGGGGCCAAACCGCAAATTGAGGCAAGAGTTCTCACCTTCAGACGGTGGGCGAACCATGTCCATGTGGGAAAGAGTCGGAGAAAAGGCCATGCTCAATCCCACGGAGGCAGGGCTTCCGCCAAACGATGAAGACAATGTTGGTGTTGAGAGATCAGGAATATCTTCTTCCGTG
Source organism: Sminthurides bifidus (assembly GCA_009872375.1). Taxonomy (NCBI): domain Eukaryota; kingdom Metazoa; phylum Arthropoda; class Collembola; order Symphypleona; family Sminthurididae; genus Sminthurides; species Sminthurides bifidus. The sequence goes on along the minus strand of VRMD01003822.1, from coordinate 2,943 downwards.
TAATAAAACTCTTCCTCACGATCTCCAGCTCCAGGTTGTTCCAAATTCGGCCTGCAAGTAATACAATCGGTCATACCTCATCTCTTGAACAACTGCAAATGCTTTCTGCATTCACCGTGTCAGTCTTCAGATTCAAATACACTACGGAACAAATGCTCCTGTGGTCATGCTTGACTTTCACTCACCCTCCTAAATGTATCATGCGGACGTGCGTCTCAATATCAAAACAGTTCTCCGTAACCATAGAACAGCCACGCCAGGTGCATCTGTAGATCCGTTTCGTCTTCTTCTTTCCTCGGCTCTTCCCAGTCCGTGGCATCGCTCTCAATCCCATCGTCACTTGACGAAGGAGTGGGGCTGCAATTGTTGAAGTGCATCTCGTTCGGAACTGAGCTGGAGATCCCGTGGAATCCGTTCCCGGCCGTGCTCCCGTTTGCACTCAGCCAGGATGAAGCACCCGAGCTGGATGAACTCCATGATGATGAGATCATTCCTGTAACAGGACAAAGAGGACATTCATAAGACTCCATTTTTTTAAGAACCTCGAAATTAAAATTCACATGCAGAACCTCATTAGGCTCTCAGTTCAACAAATCGTACAAATGTCATTGCAACCCGGCTTCCTTCATCTTCAGCCCTTAAAAAACTCACATCACAAGCCTTGGCCCTTGACTCTACACCTGCTGTACGGTATGAGTCCAAACGTACTGCCTACCGGCTACTGCGCAATCAATCCGACCTACTAATGGATTCTCTAGGGAAATTGAAAACTCTGATAACATCTTTTGATTATTGGGGAAGGGAATTTCCGCACGCTGATTGAAAGCAGGATTTGTCCGAGAATCTAATTTGCAGGGTGAAAGTCAACTTACTTTCACTAATGCTCTGCACATAGTCCCATGTACATGCCCTCCAGCACATGTTATAGATCAATGTTCTCCTAAACTGCATGCAATGCTCGGAAGGTAAAGAAACCGCGCAAAAACTTTTGCGACGCCAATTCGCACACAATTAATTTGGTAGAGCTTGCAAATACTATAGTAAGCTTCTAGTAAAGGAAATTTGACGGAACTGAAGCGGGTAAAAGTGCAAAAAACAACCGAATATCCTTCAATCCCAACATCATTAGCCATGTAAGTACTTTGACCGTAGCAACAGTACTCGAAATCACATCCAATCACACCAGAACTAGACACCAGTCTCAAAAGTCTATGACCTCTAGGGAAATTTAGCTCCTGCGCTTCCTCATGTTACAAGCCGTACGTCGCATTTTGTTACACTACTGAATCAAGTGCAGCTTTCAAAAATTACAGTCGGTCACGCTAGAATAATGATGAGTGTTTAGATTAGATACATTTTAGCCCCTATATGTATGTATGCACTACACCGCCTTTTCCCTCAAAAACTTTGAGCTGACCGAGGCTCAGCATTCCTTCGAACAGGGTGAGCACTGAACTTTGCATGCAAGTTGGTTTGCTATCGTTCCCGTTCATGTGATCGATAAAAGCGCATTATGAATAATACAGCCAGTAATTACAACTGGTAAACGCAAACATCCGGTCATGGTTCGTCATGTAGTCATTATTGTACATAACAACCCCGTTAAATAACAAGTGCAACCCGGCAGTCCTCCTACTGTCTGCCAAAGTCAGCTAACGTGCTCACACTATTAAATCGATCTCAAGCTTTTTCTCTCTCTGATGGCACTGCCCTTGTCCGCTAATTTCCAGCTGGTCAAGTGCGCATATGTTTTGCACGAAAAGAAGTCAATGCCCTTACAGGATTTTCCGACAGAATTTTCACACAATATCCCATGAACTAATATTGACAGCTCATCAACCAAAGACAAAACTTGTTTATTGCTAAGCGCAAAAGTTCAAACGGCGCTGGAATCATAAAAGGCTTTAAGAATTGTTTTATTAATTAGTGACGGATGCAAGTGTCTCTTCCCAAGAGAAACACACAAGTCCTGTCTGCACTTCACCTTTACGAGGGAGCAAGGACACAGACGGCTGATTGGAGAAAAGCGTGGTCGCAATCCAGGTGGCTTGATCCAACCACGTGAGAACGTCTCGTAGCGTACCTGTGGCTTGAGGTAAAACCACACCGGTTCATGCACATATTACAGACTATGCTGCCGCCTTACTGGCCTTACGTTCTGTCTCTTGCCTGCTGGCCGATATAATTGCATTGTGGTCACAAGAGCTAATAGGATCAGATGACAAAGCATCTGTTTAAACGTGATCTGCGTCAGCGTTTTCTTATCAAACCGATGAGGGATGAGCACTATCCATTTGACGCTAAGCAGATATGAAAAGATATTTAATTTTCAATCAGCAAGAGCAAAAGGTTAATGACATTTCATGTCGTGTAATGGACCGATGTTGATAATTTTATCCGTGTTGGAACATCCTCGTAATTTCTTTCAGCACTTTACATAACGTCAGCCATGAACAACACCATTGTCAACTCCGACTGTATGATAACTTGCTAACTGTCACGTTCTATCGAATAGTCAAAAGTTTCCCATTTCAATTACAATGTCCATGAACTAGCAGAATAAATGACTGAGTGCTTGATGATAACACGACCTGGCTCTCAATTCTTTGCCATTTATATTTGCACATGCATCATTTTCGAGTAAAATCATTGGACGATGACGAAATGCACCACATTTCATCACAATGCGACACTTGTGAGCGCAAAACGTGAACAGAAATGTGAACTTGAATCTTCTTGAATCATGCATGATCCTACGGTCTATTATTAAACCTGAATGAGAAAGCAACTCGGCCATGAACCCCTCGGCTAGAGTTTTGCGAAAACTCAAGTTTCGCAATGGTCCTGGCAACGAATCATTAATTCATTTCTTTGCATTCCGAGAGCTTCTATTCAATGGATTGCTGCTAAATGAGCCTGTGCAACAGCCTCCTAGAATGTCGT
>VRMD01003821.1:0-10207 GCA_009872375.1 Sminthurides bifidus | reverse complement strand
CATCAGTAGTCCCAGTGCTGTCCTTACCACCCGTTTTTTCTACACTTGTTGTAGTGGTGACTAGCACATTTCCGACCTCGTAAGGCACCGAGGTCGTTGACCTGGTTTCACTCGCACCTGAACTGGGGTAATCACCTGCTTCTGTGCTAACTGAAACACCCGGCGAGTCTGTGGTCTGAGCCGTCGAAATTGAGAAGAAGAGGATAATTAAATGAACAAAGATCAACAGAAGGAAGATGTGCAGGTGCATTTTTGTGACTCGGAGCTCACCACGTAAGTTTTTTCGATAACGTTGCTGGTGTTGATACTTTAAAACCTGGCAAAGCTTTATTTCCGGTATGTTTTGCAATAACTGGTAGTGCTAGATCCTTGAATGCCCAAATGGAAAAGTCAACGTTTGCAGCACATGCCAAGATGATTCCGGAGCTTGAACTGTCCATCCATTGTCCAAGAAACGTAGACTGGAACTGATCATTGAGTATCGGGAAAGCTAATTCAAGTCGGCCAAACAACCAAGGATGGACAAAGTTTTCAAAGCCCAAAACAAAATTGATGAAACCTCGCAGGTATTTGTATTGGGAAGGGCATGAACTGGAGCAGTGATGCCAGTACCAGTGTTACAGAAACGTACGAATTTCGATTCCCTCTTCTCAAGGAAACAGATGCACCTAAAGCATGCATTTCAACAGACTTTGCTTCTGTTTCGAGTAAGATGGAATGATGGAAATCCCTCCCTTTCTCCTTGTTCACTCATAAATGGCACTGAACCAGTTATTGGAAGAAACTTTTCATTAGAGAAAGTTGAATCCAGTGCTTTGTTACCACGCGACATGAATGTTTCACGGAAGAACTAACGTGGACAAAGAGCAGAACTGAGAGCCAGAGTGATTCTACGTTGCTGTAATGCTTAAAGCCTAAGCCTACATGTGTCAGACACAATAAGAGAAATGGCACGAGAACAAAAAGAAATCAGCAGGAAACTTGTTTGGAACAACAAGACGCGTAGATTTTGGTGCTGCGGCGTGACATCTCCGATTATTTCCTAATTTTTCACAAAAACTGCTCATTGCCACACATTGTGTTGATGATCCGTAGTTCTTCCAGAGCTAGTCTTTGGGATACATTGCATGACGATGTTCGGGATTTGCACATTCATTCTAGTAGCTAATCTTGTGAAATTCTTCGGATGATGGAGGCTCAAGCTAATCTTTGTAAAAGCTCAATCAATCTTAGTTCTGCTGAATTGCAAAACTGGAACAAAGCCTAATTTCAATGCTTTCAGAAGTTGCGATTCCTTTCCTCATCACTGCTGCTGTTGTAGCCATGGTACCTGCGAAATCCTGCTTCCAAAGACGAATTCTACGGACAAAATCCAAATTACTGCTTTCGTATCTGTCCTAATGCAGCAAATCCACCATGAGGTTGCCAAGGTTACATGTAGATGTTGAGACAAAACAAAATAAATCAGAATTAGGGCAGCTTAATGCTTTTCATGCTTTGGTTATATTATACTTATTATTTGAACTTTTTACAAAATATGTATACAATGAGGGGTTAGCATACGATTCACTTGCAGTAGTTATTCACGCAGACTACACGCAGTTTCAGCTTCATGTTTGCAAACTTATAGATGAATACATACAGACAATTTTAGTGGCACAAGAGATTAGAATATGGAGAAAACTCCTTAAATGGCCCATAGATTATGGAAGACTGTCCACATAATTGACGATTTCAAAATTCATAATTTCCAAAGCACTACGTCTCAACTATTATTCCAACTTTGGCCAGCCTTCCATTGCTGCAAAATGTGAGCTAATCCTTTGCATTTCCCTTGCCAATTTAGTTATTTCCGAAGCTAATTCTTGCGATAAGTTTTCTAACATATCGAGCAAGACTTCAGAATGTTCGTCCCCATCAAATGCTACGGTACCTTGATTAATGTTATCCATTATTTCAACAACAAATTGGAATNTAACATATCGAGCAAGACTTCAGAATGTTCGTCCCCATCAAATGCTACGGTACCTTGATTAATGTTATCCATTATTTCAACAACAAATTGGAATTCCTCCATGACGGTCTGTAGGCTCGGTTCAAGTGTCCAAGGCTTTCTATTAGAATCAAGTATGCCTATTAACGTCCGGAAAAGTTGAATATCGTATGCTGTAAAGTATGATGGCGTTGCAGGACTTGTAGCACCAGATGAAGACTTGGTTTCTAAAAGAAGAACAAAAGAGGGGTTGGAAAGAGTTGACTTTTTTCTCTTTCAAGAATAATGAACGGGAAAGTATTGGATGAAATTTACTGTTATGAAAAGGACTCACCTGTCTCGTTTGAGGATGCGGACGGATCAGTGTCCTCTGATTGAGACACATCTTCGATAGGATTCTCCATTTGAAACGTATCCGAAACTTTATCTGGAATATTGCTACAAATCATCAACAACCTAATACCCATGAATTTCGTTTCAATTTCTGGATGAAATATCTGAATCCACAAAATGAGCGGAAGCTATGTGTGTCGCCAGTCATTACTTACCTCTTTCCTCGTCCCGGACTTTCTCTCTATGTCTAGGAGTGAAGCAGTCTGAAAAGATGATGAAAGGTTACAGTTAATTTAAATACGCTATAATTTGGCTCTAAATTATAGCGTTCACAACGATTCACATTATGCATAGTCAAGCAGCCATGCTTTGCTTTACCTGCTATTTCTGAACCTTGCAGTACCCTAGAGCGGTTCAATGGAGGCACCAAATTCTGTTGAAGTTTCAAAATTTTGACGAAGAAGACACATTATCATTTAATGTAACGGCACGTACAATGGTGACTGTCTCATATGTCCGATGTTTCGATCCGATGACGGCAGTTTTTACATAAAGCTCAACCGCAACCGACAGAAGAAGTTTTTCTTTACTTGTGTTAATTGGTTGGAGCGTACCAACAACTGAAACAGAACTTGTGCTACCTGGGATTCAGTAGCAACACTACTAGTATAGTGTAGTAATAGTAATAGCCGAAACAGTAGCTACTATTTAGGCACATTTGAATTCGAATTCAATGCAGAATACTGTGTGTGAATCAGTCGCAACCTCTTTATTCTACGAAGGTACACAAAGTTCTTATCGTGTTCACATTTGCATTTATGGATGCAAACAAATCATCTAATTACTACAGGTTACATTCAATAGATAGCAGATACAACGTCACGAATCGTGACGTGACTAAGACGTTCATGCCTTCCAACACTAATGTTTACAGCTTATCTACGGCACAAGTTTGACCGAAACTAACGTCCTTTCTTTTCGAATGGCAATTGTTAGAACTGTTAGGCCTTAGCACTTGTCGCTTGCAGTCATTGTAAGACTACATTACAAGTCTGTTTTCTATAAATTACAGTCATGTAAAAATCGTTTACTCCAGCAGTTCCTAGACAAGTAAAAGCCACCCTTCGTTTGTAAAGTCTTATAATTATAACATGAATTACTATTACACGAGTGTTTATTTGGTACGGAGCATTCACCCTTTCATACACCACCTGAGATTCTACCCTGGCTACAAGAAATTTAATTACCGTTAACCTATCCTTAAAAAATCACAAGCCTGTCCGGGCATCAAAACGTTAAATCCATCTCATAATACTCGGAAAAAAACTAAAAGGCAACAAATGCCGATACCGAAGCAGAAGTCGTGAAAAATTCTTATTCAGGCTCAATTAATAATTCAGTGCAGTGTATAATTAGTCGAACCATGGCCTGAAACTCATTGCGCAGAGTATATGACAACTTAAGGAGCAGTCCTGCATATGCACGAACATCTAGCTTCTCCATCCAGAGGAAAACTTCCATCGTGCAGTCCTTCCACCATTTCCAAAACGAAATCAATTTCAGTTTCAAGTGTATCCATGCTAGCTTCAAGGGTCCAAGGATGCTTGTCCGTCGATAAGTACTTCCTCATAAGATTGAGAATGGCAGCTTTTTCTGGGGGGATACCACTGGTGGATGGACTTTCTCCGCGGCTTTCTACCTCTGTTACGGAGGAACCGGGAGTATTACCTGCGTATGCATTATAAAACACCTGTTAGTCGTTACAGAAAACTGATAACACTCATGCAATAGACTTTCACAAAAAACGCAACGGGCACTCGAAGTTAACTCACACCAATGTCATATGATCTTTTAATTCATTAATCTCAGTACCTACCTGGATCAATTGTAGGAGTTGTGGCAACAACTGGTACCACCGATGATGAAATGTTGTGGGTGGTGTTGGTCTCCATGGCTCTGATTCTAGACCGATTCAATGCGCAGTCTTCGACCTCTATGTTGTCAACTGGTGATGGTGCAGTTGTTACCAAAATATGCTAAACACGACAAAGTTCTTGCAAAGTTTACTTTTCAACAATTCTTTTTCAGGTATGAAACACTGCTGGACATCCGCAGTACTTCAGTCACTAAGGTCACTACTAATAGTTGAAATACTTTACTGGCAATTCTACGTCTCAAAGCTTATGGACAGCGGACTTTTTGATTCAAATTAAAATGTTTCATCGAAAATGAGTTCAATCTTACGTCGCAGAAACTAATGTCGATTACTTCAAGCTATTCAAAGCGAAGTTGAGAGAACTTGATGATAAAACATTGCAGTAGCACTGTGGGAAGATTGAAGTTACCAAGTTTCCGGTAGATTGATGCACAAATAATGTCTTTATGAATTCCAAATTGGTTAACTTGGTATGTGTAATCGTGCCTTTTTGTAGGGTATTATTGAACATGCTAGAAATATATACATACAAGAGACATAAAGAATGTTGCGCTGCATTCAAATGATTGGCTCACAAAACGCACTCTCTGCTCACGCGTGTACTGATAAGTCTCCTGTTCATCAAGGGTGTACGTATGTACGTTGCCTATTTTGCCTATCCACACAAAATTTAACTAAAGGCTGCGGTACTTGCCAGTTCTCGGTCCACATGCATGCAACTGACCAGAGCTGTTGTGTTTACTCGAGTCCGTTGTATAATACTTGAAAATATTTAGGAATGCATTTTAATATTAGATAATATGTACGTTTAGAATATGAGCAAATGCAAAGTGGAAGCTCTAATATCATTTGCCCACTTTGCTCTACAACGTTTGGAGTGACAGTACAAAAGTTGCTGGGCTGTCCCAAGAGGGCTTCAAAATGGTGGCTCAAAGGTCATAGGAGGCTCCGAGCCTGACCGTTGTATTGTAATTGTGGATGTACAATTATCAAGTTTATTGCATACATTTCAGTATAATGTTCTATACATATACGATACTAATTACTGTGAAATTCCTTTGCGTGTAACCATTGCTGCTGCACTCTAATACGATAATCGATGATCAGGATAAGAATCGCAAATTACATGAAGTTGTTGAGAAAAATTGTTCAATATGTAGAAAATTTTACATTATTTGCTGTACTTATTTCAAAACACGCAAAGATTTTTAAGATTTTTTCCACGATTCATCTGGCCTCATTTCATTATTCTCGCAAACAACTTATTTTCATCCTCAAATTTGCTTGGCGAACATTTAGCTATACACAAGGAAACTTTAAGCAACATAGATCAGAATGTAGGGGAAAACGCCTGTATGGCACACCTCCATCATAGGATCATGTAAGGTTTTGTCCATAAAACTGACATTTTTGAATTTCCGAATCACACAGCAACTCACAGATGCTATTTTAACTTCGACAAGCGTTTCTTTGATGTAAAATATCTGCTAAGCCTTTGAACTGCCCCTGACAATGAATTTAATTCCGCAGCTAATTCTCGAGTTAAGACGTTGAGCAACTCGCGCAACACGTCAGAATGTTCTTCCCCTTCAAATGATACGGTCCCACGAGCAATGCCATACTGTATTTCGGCAACAAAGCGTAATTCATCCGCAACAGACGTCAGGCTCGGATCAAGCGTCCAAGGACTTTTATCCGTATCGAGTAAACCCATTAACTTCTGGAAAAGCTGAACATCTTCAAGTTTCGTTTTTGATGACGTCGAAGGATTTGCAGCACTGGTTGAAGAGTTGGTTTCTACACAAAGAAAAGAATAAAAGGTTAAAAAACGTCGACCTATCTTGTTTCAAAGGGAAGCAAAGAAAAGTGTACATAATGGATGACAAGTTGAGCAATATTACTGCTACACCAAAGAATTTTTGTCCTACCCACCTGTCCCGTTGGAGGATGCAGGAGGGTCAGTGCCCTCAGATTGAGGAACACCTTCATTAGGATTCTCCATTTGAAAACGAATCCAAAACTTAATCTGGACTGCAGTACTGAAAATCATTAGCGACATATTTAATTTCGTTTCAACTCCGAGGTGAAAATACTTGAATCTGAGAGCTCAAAGCCCATGTATGATTTACCGGTTGTCCTTTCCTAGAATCTATCCGTGTCTTGAAGCAAAGCGATCTGAAAAGACCAAGAATAGTTGCATTAATCTCGTGATTAATGGAAATCTGGTTCTAACTCATAGCGTTCAAGACTATTGTCAACTACAAATGGACGTTGTCAAGGCAACTTGCTTGGCTTTACCTGCTAATCTGTAACGTTGCAATGCGTTGCAGCGTTGCGATGGAAACACTGATTTTTGTTGAAGTTGAAGTATTTCAAGATTTTCAAAAACAAGCGCACTTGAATTAATGTAACTGTTATGGTATGGCTGTAGCTAAAGTGTCCGGTGTTTCAATATGACGAGGATTTACGCAAAGCTCAATCCAAACTGACAAAGAGAGTTTTATTTCTTGCGTCAGTAGTTTGCGGCGAGCCCATACCAACTACAGCCCAAAAGCAGAGCTTTTGCCACAGGGAATCCCCCAAGAGCAATGCTACTACATTACTACATAACTTCGATACATTTTGATTTGAATTTCTAACTTGTGTAATGCTATGAAAGAATTACTATACAGCTTGGTACTAAAGGAAGGTACAGAATCTGCTATTTAAGCTCATTCGCATGTACGGATGCAAATACATCATCTAATTGCTTACAAATTCATTATTCAAAGAAAGCAGAAATTCAACATTGCCCGATCGTTTGTGATAGGATAATCATTCCTTCCTTCGTTCCTTCCCAAATTCTTTTACACAGCCGACCTGCTACGGCTCGAGTTGAACCATTACTGACTTCTTTCTTTTCGAATGGGAATTAATAGAGCTGTGAAGCTCACCGAAGCATTCGGTGAGCTCACTGTAACACTATGCATTACAAGAAGGCTGCCTGGAATAAAGTGAAGTCACATAAGAAACGCTTACGTCTATTTTAGCAGTCTCAAGTCAAGAAAAAGCTAGTCTGCGTCTTTATTTCTTGGAACATGACTCACACTTACATGGCAATATTATTTGGTACTGTCCGTTCATACTTTCATTAATCCACCTGAGATTCTACTCAGGCTACAGCAAATGGAATTACACATAACCTATCTATCACAAAAGCTTGCCATGTAATCAAAACTTTGAGCTGAATGCAATTCTACTAAGAATTTTGTCAATGACCGGACTAAAAGAGGCAAAGAATCACAATACTCGAGCAGAAGTCGTGCGAAACACTCATTTAGAGAGCAAACTGATAGACAAATCTAAAATAACGTCAATGATGCCTTCCAGCTCATCTTGCAAAGTATCACCCACTTCTATGAGCAATCCAGCCACTGTGATTACATCATCGTCTCCATCTAGGCACAAATTCCCTTGTTCTAGTCCTTCCATCATTTCCCGAACGAAAAAAAGTTCAGCAGTAACTGTGGCGAGGTTAGATTCAAGGGTCCAAGGTTGCTTGTCATTCGATATAAACGTCCTCAGATAATGGAGAGCGGCAGCGGCTTCTTCCAAGGAGACATGGCTAGTCGCTGGTTGGCTTTCTCCGGTACTTTCTACCTCTGCCTCGGGAGAACCGGGGGTAGCATCTGCGTGATAAAAAATACTTGCAGTTAGACGTCGAAGTCATGGACATTCATGCGACCAGCGTTCGAGTGGTCATGGGCTCTTGAAACAACTTAGTGCTGGCAGCGACAGCAACGTCTTCTGATCTTTTAATTAATTCTCTGCTCTTACCTGTATCAGTTGTAGTAGTTGTGGCAGCAACCGGTTCCGGTAAACTGGTAGGGGAGGTATTGGTCTCCATGCTTCTTGTCAGACTTAGAGTGCAGGCTCTGACTCTTAACCTTAACTGGCGACTGGCAGTGGTGCTTGTGTTTTATTTCTCGACAGAAGAAACAGAATTGTCGTCGGTCACATTAAGTTCTTTACTTCATTGATACGATTAGGGAAAATGAGAACTTCACCGTCACTGATACGAATTAAAGCTTTTTAATGTAGACTACTTGATTCAAATGAAAATGTAAGAATCAAACTTTGATTTCAATGTTACGTTACTGACATTATTCTAGATTACTTGAAGTTAGCTCAAGTGAAATTGAGAAACATGAAGGATAACCCACACCCACATCCAGTAGCTCTGCCTTGCGTGATCGTTTCCAATCGACTATGATGCACACAAGAGTCTTAATTGTTGGTTCAACCTATGGTGCTTTTTGCTGTGAGTCTAGAACTTTTGAACATGAAAGAAGGTTGCACTGGATACGTAAGAATAGACTGATGAGAGAAAACTTCCGAGTTGATCAAAGGTGTGCAGGTTGCTTATTTGCATTAAGCTGTACCCAAATCAAGTAAATGCTACACCTTGCTCGTCCATAGGAGCCACATTCAGCTCGAGCTTGGGTGTATGCTTTCGTCAACTGTAGGAAACGATTACATTTTAAAGCATGGATTTTTAGTAAAACGTTTAGAATGTAAGCAATCACTAAAAATTGAAGTTCCCGAAGTGTTTTTTCCCACATCTCTCTCACAATTGGGGCGTCAATACAAAAGTTGCTGCCAGATCTTAAAGGAGGCTTCAAGATCACGATGCTCTTTCCAGCTTAGCAAGATGAATGCTTGAAGCCCTACGCTGGATTGTAATGGTGGATGTAATTATCAAGTTTATTAAGTACATTATTACAATGTTCTGTACATACGGGATATAATTATTATAATATTCCTTTGCGTTTAACCAATGCTGCTACGCTATAGTACGATATTCGATGATAAGTTTCACAAGTGCTACATTGGTTAGATTACATGCCTACACGATAAATTAGCGTCAAGAAAGATCGTTAAGTATCAGATTCCAGATTGTGTTAAATCTAGCATGTCTTAAACAGGATTCAGCATTACCTTCTAATGATCCTTATTCTACTGGCCTCGCGACGCGTCCTACGTTTGAATTCTATGCTGGTACTGCTTCTTCTAATCCTCAAGTCATCCGTACAAATGGATGTCAAGAATACATAAGTCACGTATAAGGTACACATTATTTCCTTCCAATTATTTTGCATTTCCGTACTGCATGACTTCATTTAACAATTTTCTGCATCCGTTTAAAACTAAAAGTCCGATGGGGTAAAAGCTAAAACCGTAGCGACGTCAACTGAACTTGGCAATCCATGAGTAAAAACTTCTTAAGCGGAGCCACAGCAGTTGTTTGCATTAAGGAATCCAGATTATTCTGCGAATGTTTTCAGCATGGAATACTTCTCGTGTAAAGTAGTGTTACAATGTATACCGACCGCTTTTGTATTCGTTTGTCCTGCTTTATGCTTTGAACCACTGTCATTGCCTTTGCTTGATAAGTCTGCGATTGTTGCTTTGTAATTATAGTAAAATACGTACTTGTAGCGTGCTTGCAGCTGATCTAAAATCACTATTTAAACTTCTCGTTGCAACAACCGAATCCGACGTCACAAATCAGCCACATTGTTTCTCCTCATAAAAAGTTTACTTTCGTCAAACAACCTCACTTATGCTGTACTACCAATTGAAATGTTGTGGTAATACTTTTGGCACGGGATTTATAGTTCATAAAGACCACCAATTGGCAGCCAAGCAACTACATTCAGCTTGGTCCTTCATGTAAGGCACTCGTTTAGCTTCTAATCACTTTTCTTTTGAGCATGCTTGAGCTCGATGAGAAACAGCATTGAAGAGATTCGCACATATAAGAACAGAAATTTTCAAGGACACTTGCGCGGAGCACCATTTTGCACATTAAGTATCTCTACGTTCTTAACCAATACCTGTGTAATTTTTACAGAATAACGTAACAGATCCTATGGAATACCTCCGGTATACTTTCTGACTTCCTG
>VRMD01003820.1:0-10210 GCA_009872375.1 Sminthurides bifidus | reverse complement strand
TCAGCCGAGAATGCCAAGTCATCGGACTGTTACGGGAAAAGATGGGTAACGTAAGAGACAATGAGGATTGGAAAATCTTTGTGCAAATATCCTCGCTATTTTTCAATGACTGCCGCGAGAATGTACTCAGTGTGTAGCATAGAAGGTGTAAAAATTTTCAAGAAGGAAAATCAACCTGACGTTTGCGCCACAAGTTTCTCTTGAGCAAATGCTGTGAATGTTAATCCTCGAATGTAATTGAATTCATATGTTTTTACGACTTCTTCGTAAGCTGGACCGCAATGCGCAGGAAACAACCGCTGTTTGCATGCAAGTGAAGAGTATTTAGAAAATCCTTCAGACTTCACGTCTGCTGTCTGCTGCGAACTTAGTAGCCCTTGGATCGGTTTAGCAATTAGGAGGATTCAGTCACTCAGAATCAGATTTGCAAAGGTTTGCAGCTCAGGATATGGACGAGCTGATGGGTGAAATAAACTTAATTCAAAACTTGGATGTTTTCTTTCATGTGCAATTTGCAATGACATTAAGTGCCCATCCGTGAAATGAAAACAAGGTCTGATTGACAATGTGAACACTTGGGTAGAAATTTGATAGAACGTGCGAAAGAATGAGGGTTCAACATACATGCCTATGAAAGCAATTGATGCTGATGAACGAGCTGATTGAGAGTCAGATTTTACTAGAATGATGAAAATGATGGATGCTCGCAAAGAATAAAAAGTAGGTCTGTTACTAATACTAATCGGGAAATTCTGGTACGAGTCAAGCAACACCTCCTGGTCTTAAAACTCAATAGCAGCGTTGTTAATCTCAGTAGGATGTGTATGTCTTACTCCCTCTTCAAACCTGATACCTCAAGAATAAAGATATAATCAAAGTCGAAATGATTGAGGAAGCAGCACGGCTTGCTCAAACATTGTGCATGTTGACCACTGCTGGGCGGAACACTACCTGGTAATGATACCTTGTTGTGATTTGAAAATGAGGAGATGAAGGCAGCATTGTGAGCTATGAAATATTTATTATAATATACGGCATGAGGGGAGCAATGCCAAGTAAATGGTCTTTATGGCCTACACTTGCGCTCAAAATGAAGCAACAATCATTGAAACTTTGAGTAAGCAATAATATCGATACTAAATCCACTATCGCTGGCACACTCTTTGATGACTGGTCAGGAAAAAACTAAGGATTCGAGGCTAACGCACATCAAACCAGAATGCAGGGAAAGAAAGCTACTGTCAATGGAAAACCTTTGAAGACTGAAATTCATCCTAACTAGTGTCGATTAGCCGCACTGAAAGAAGAAGTTGGCCTCATGTCCAGACGTTGTAATTAAGGGCCGTTTTGAAACGAAAATTAATTCGTTTGTCAGCGTCATCATGAGAACGATTTGAATAAGTGGCGAATACCAGGCTGTTTCGGCCCGTTGACTCTCTTCTTTCCTCCCAGCGGAAGTTGACAATGAAAAAAATGTATTTGTCTTGAGATATGCAGCTTTAGGCTGACTCGCAATGAAAACGTTCGAGAACCTACTTCAACGTTACATCCTTGCAAGTGACTTAACAAGCCAGGGGTGCGTGGCACACTGAAGCAGAAATTCGCCAGAGCGAATGTCTTCATATCACTGCATGAAACTTGGATTAGTAATTAATTCTTTTAAAGAGTAATTCAGCAGACGTCAACCAGAGGAGGAACATGCATGCAATATCTACTTTCAGAGTCGAGACAACTGACGCTACGACACGGGAATCAAGGATGGATGCGATGTGATGACTGTGGCACTTATTATCGCTGCCGGTTTTTCTACATTGTAGAAAATGCATTCTCGGAATCTTCCTCAGAACCCGGAGCTGGTGTCCGACAAAACACCCAATGTGAGGCACGCAAACTTCGAATTTACTTGAGAGTACAATGCAACCACAGACAGGTAGATCCGACAACATAGTGTGAGCAGGTGCGGTAACAAGTACATCAATTTTGAATGAAACGAATATGAGAAAACAAACAAATCGTAATGCCTCCTGACTATCAAAGCACACTTTTCAGATTCAGGCTACCCAGTGCCAGTAAAAGGGAGAGAAATGGGAACAGCGTGAAATGAATACGAACCTCTTTGATGCAAAACTAAAATTTACACGAAACAGGAGGAAACCTCCTGTATTCATCACGTGGTTTCGGGCAAATACGGCTAAGATGGTTACTTACCCTTAAAGTGTACCGTTTAATGTGAAAATTTATCTGCACTTATGAAATGTGGTAAGTGAAATACAATGGTCAAGTCCTTCAGTGCTCACGAATGGAAACAATAAGGCACGAGAATGGATACAGGGCTCGTGCGATTATAACTGCTCGGAAATGTGATTCAAATCACAAAACTGATACGTGATAAGAAAAATTAGGCGCTGCACAAAAGATGATGCTGAAATGATGGAATGGTTGTGGGAATGCGGTGCGACCAGAAGCTGAAGAGGCTTTTTCAGGTGATAATTTTCAAGTGGCCGTAAAAACCGCAGCAGTAACGCGATTATGGCTGTGTAAATTCTAGGAGTTGATGAAGCACACTCAATTTGAAAGAAAAATTTCATCAATTCATTGCTGCTCTTGATTTGCTTAGCGGATAAACACTTGCCAAAATCGTGATACTGTTCTGAAAGCTGATGTACCCACGTAATTGCCTGAAAATAAAACGATTGGCGGATTCGAGGGGCTGGCGTGTGGCTTCATCAAATTAACTTCGTCCAAACTAAAGTAATGTGCCAGTTAACTGATGACGAGAACCGGGAAACGGCATAAGGCAATCTTACTGTCCCTCTCTTATTGGCAACAGCATTAACCGAAACCTCAGTTATTGTTTTTGTGCTTTCATCCCATCATATCCTCACATCAGTGCAGGATATAAACGCCATCAAAGTTAGAAAATCAGAGAGTTTTCCTTCGACTGCTCGTACATGGCACAGGGATTGAATAGATTTGCTAGAAAATGACGTGGAGCAACACATGTGAACAATGAAGGGTAATGAAATGAAACAGAAAACAATAAAGGTTGAGTGGGTTTGTGACAGTGTCATGACAAATACCAATCATCGTAATTGTTACAAGGGCCACATGGACGGCTCCGACCCTATAATTGTTTGAAAAAGTGACAGAACACGAGAGGCTTTATCATATGACACTTTCGCAACAGGTTTCGCATATTGAACAGCACTGGGTTTTGATTGAAGGGCGTGTTTTCCCATACTTTTGGTGGCGTCAAGGAAACCATGACGTGGTGGGACCGGCATTTCTAACATGTTTGCGAACTTTACAATGTGCGATGCTGGATGATACTCTGAAGCTATTAACAATTTTACGCGAATGGGAGGGTCCTTCGATGCGGTCACTCATGTTGCCCGAAAACTTTCCATGTTAGCATTAAAAGCGTGTTAATGAAAGAGGAAAGTAGAACCGCTTAAGCAGTCCTGTGCAAGTACCCAAGAGGAGACGGAAATTATGCGAATAAAATCAAAATGGTGCAAAGGTTAGATTCTAAGTAGACTTGCATTTAAACAGAACCGACATTCATATTACGTGTTTTTGAGGATGGCCATGCATTTTTGCAACCCTCTGCTAATTCCGATACGATATGCCTTATTCTTTGAGCTTAAGCGCTAACAACTTAAATGCTTTCTTGTATCAATGTATTTTTTTTTGACCAGAGCAATGTGCAGAGTGAGGACTTCTGCGTCTGTACGGTATAGTTCAAGGTTGAAGTGCAACAAGGTGAAAATAAAATTTGCCTTTTCATCTTCCACCTTGGAGACCAATCGAACCGGTTATAGTGGAAAATGAGAGTGGAGATAGGCACGCTCTGCCCGCAGCGTTAAAGGAGAATAAATGTCCCAGCAGATAAAAGTTTTTAGGTCTGGGGTTTTTTACCGAGTTAGCAGGACGTTGAGCTGATGAACGGAAATGATGAGTCGGTTGATTGATCGTATGGAAATTGCATTAAAGAATTAAGTTTGCTAAAAAAAAATCGTGCCGACAGAGTTTGCAAATTGACTACATCTAAGTTTGGTTTAGCGAAAAAGATGTCTCTTACCTGTTTGCATCCGCGGGAATACTTCATTAGGATGGGAGCCAGCGGTACCTCTCTGTTCACTTCTCCGACTTCCTTCCGTAATTGAGTAAATTGGAAAAGCGATTCCTTATCGGCTTGAATCCGCCTTTGAAGTATTCCCAGTAAAATGTCCAAGCAGTGGTTGTCCAACGTCGGCTCGACGACGTTAAGCAGTGACTTGTTCTTTATCAGACGCTCCTGAATTTCTGCCGGCCTAATGCAAGGAAAAGATGACAGCAAATTAGACTTGAAGCTAATACCTCTCGCTCGTGCAGACATGATCACATTACATCTCTTTCCTAGTGCATGAACCTGATCATAAATTCATCGTTCTATATTTCCGAGCAATCGTTTATCAGAAGAGAAAATTGTTGCCGGTGTAAGTGCGCCCTTGCCTGCAACTTACAACCTGTTTTGCCTCAGTTTGCATCTTATCGTGAGCGCATATAGATACGAAATTCCGCCTTTGAGCTTGCGTTTTAATATCCGCGTGTTATCAATGCACTGCTCGCTCGCAAAATTGCTCACAGACAGGTGAAATTTACCAAGGCGAAGAACGTAGATTCTCTGCATGGTGGCAGGAGTACAAAAGATGCAATTGTCGCATCCGTGGCTGACGAAGCAGAAATGATCTTACCGTAAAGATAACTGTCTCTGATGGGACGCTTGAACGGGGGCTGGTCCATGCGCGACGGATTTTGGATTGCTACGATTAGATAGCGACAAATCCTCGAGTTTCTGCAAGGCTCCTTTGTATGTGTCAACAACTCGACGGAATTCCAGCTTGAGGGCGTCGTGAAGCGGTAAAAGCGACTCGTCCGTTGTGCCTACAAGACCATGCTGACCCATACCCTCCACCGCCTTGTTCAAGGCTCTTTGCTTTTGTACTAGGGTTTTCATCATGCTCGGCTCTGCCACCACGATCACTTGAAGAATCCGCTTGCAGCCACTCGTAAATGGGCCAATTGTTTCTTTCCGTAAGCGATTCTGTCAACCAAACATTCATTTAATACACAGCATCCTTTGGTACATTAGGCTACTACCTGCCAGCGATTGCTGACTTTTACCACTTTCGAGATAACCAATTATCACCACTACCTTTGCCTGAGAAAAAATCCAAATGCTGGCAAATTTACAGCCGGTTTTCCTTTCTCTCACTTTTATTTTAGGATGCCGGAGGAGAGGCTTGTACTTAATTTTGCTACCCTTTATATGTTCTAAAAACCATGAATTTACAGGCTAGTTCACCATCATACGCAAATCCTCCTTAAATCCTAATTGCTCAAGTCCTTCAGACAACAGGACTTGGTAAACATGACGTGTACTCAATTGATTCATGGACAATCAGCTTGTAAAAATAAAGAAAACATGGAACTACCTTCCCTTTGTCCCTATGTGTTGTCGGGAAAATAGCAATTCTCTACCCTTGATTGCATCAACTGAAATGCTGGTTCCTAGATTTGGGAAGGCAATTGACCAAGTTAAGCACCCGATGGTACTATTTCAAGACGGCAAACAGGTCCAAAGTGGTACCTGCACTCACGCCTGTAAGTGAAAATCTGTAAAACTGTAGAGGTCCTGCTTTCTTCTCAGGCCATGTTCGAAATTTCAAGGAGCTGCTGACTTGACGTCCCGAACTTTAAACCCCTGTAGGGTGGAAACGGTTTAGTAATTTCAAGAACGGCTTGCACCAATGTTTTCCCCTTGGCTTCTTTGATCAGAAACCACTCTCAGCTCATAACGCCAAAAATGGTCATTTTTCCCCATTTTCGTGAAAATCGGAAGGCTAACCATCGTCGATTTTCTCGAAAAATGGCAATTTTTTGACTTTTTCAGCTGTGAGTGGATTTTGACTAAAGGGACTTACGAGCAGAAAGGTGGTGAAAACGGTTTTTGAAAATTCGCAATCGTTCCGTAGCTACTGAGCTTTGAAGTGGGCAAAAAGTTGAGGGCGTCAAGTCGGCATCTCTCTCTGTAGGGTAGAACGTTCAGAAGACTCCACGTAAAAAAAAGGAGCGAGTCAAGCACTAAAAATTCAGGCCCAGGTCCAGGTATTACTGCAGTTTGTATCTGGACCTGTTACCATCTTTAGTTCTATTAAAGTTTAACGCTCATTGACTTATTTGCTGCATTAATCTTTCGGTCAAGAAAATCATCAACTGTGAAGGTTGAAGCACGGTTTGAAAACGCATCTTTGGCTCTTATATCAGCAGGGCTCATTCAGAAAAACAATAGGTACATAACAAGCGTCCTGAGAGGATGAGAGAGGGAAGGGGATGAGTTTGCCCTCAGCAGAAGATCAGGTATTAATTATATTTGACAATTATCACTAACTGCGGACCTCCTGCCGCACGTCGATTATGACGAAAAGCCGGTGACAGCGTGAGGAACAGCAGGAGTTCGGAAACCTCATTATATATATGACCGAAATCATTAAGAAACCACTACTTCCCTTCAGTTGAGCCCGACGTTCAGCTGCCTCAGTCTTTATTGACGGCAACTTTGCAAAACGTTAGTCCAAAATAAATCTCTGACCAGCAGATCGGAATGAGACATGTGTGCCGTAAAAGCAGGAAGGAGCGGGGGAGGCTTGTGTATCTCGTTACTGCAATAGCATCTGTGAGTTAAGAAGACGAGAGCCCTGTATACAAAGGCGTACAGTGTTCCTCGATAACAAAAGATTTGCATCTATTTCTAAACTGGTGGCAAAAACAGGATCTGATTTTTAACACCGAGGCTCAAGCAGTTTAGAACCCCAAGGGTGTAGCTGTAGCTAGCGGTGCCAATTTCAGAACCAAAATGAATTTAAGGCTTGCAAAATATAGGCCAGGCAAGAAGAAGGGTTGCAGGTCATTTCCTCCGGCGAGGATAGCAGACCGCGAACTTCTGTTTGAGACATCCTTCACGCAAAGTTAGCGATGTTACTCACAGACAATAAAACTCGGAAAACAACAAAATTTCGGCAACCAAGGATGAAGACTCAAAAGAATTTCGGAGTCAACGAAATCACTACAGCAGCATTTAGCACACTGGATACCAGATTACGAAGCCATGATGTGGAAAAGAAGTACAGTAAAGTCCTCAATGCACTTACGTTCAGCTCCTGCACCTCAATGAAGCTAGTGTTATGATTATGATTATATTGTGACGTGACAAGCTTAAGTTGCGACAAAACTTTATAGGATAAGAGGCAGGACGATTTCATCATTTCAACAATAGGAGAAATGTAATACCTTTGACGCTAACATTATTACCTGCAAACGGTAAAGTAATCGTTTTTGCCTATGCACAAAGCCGTTACAGTCTCAATATCCTTTCTTAACCGCTCAACGAATTTCTACCAGCATTAAATCCTCGGCAGCTTGTCAATACTTAATTCTTCTTCGTGCGAAAAACAGAATCAATGCAAATGCAGGATGAAAAGGAGCACGCAACAAGGGAAGAAAGCGTGAATGAGCAAGATAATTTATAATGAAGGGAGTGTGTACTAATTGCTTTGATTGGATTTGAATCGGGGCAAAAGGTTGAAGACAGGGAACAGAACCATACAACAGAGACAGTACATACGAATTACGAATGACTTGAACAGTCTAGTGGTTTCCAAAATTTTGGGAAGGTGACAAACTAAGGGAAAATATAATAGAGGTAGTATAGCGATGCCAATAGCGTGCACAATGCAATCTGGAAGTGTCAAATTGACAGATTAAAATCTGGTTTGAGGGGAGAATCTGAAGCAACTATTCAGTGATTTCCTCTTCAGTTTAAAGCTTTTAAAGCACACTAAAATAAAAAGTTAGCAGAAGTAAGCTAAAATCATCTTCAAGCCCCTATAAATCATTGGCCAACTTGAGGCGTGAAGATCAATGGTTTATAAGCTGCAGAAAGGCATGCTTATTTTTTCGATTAAATAAATGGATAAAAAAGTCAGAGGCAGGTGAGAAAAGAAAGAAGCCACACGTTGAATGAGGAGAAGGCGTGTGTTTTATTCGCATAGCACGGATGGCGAGGTTTGTCTGTGCTCAATTTTGAGAAAAAAACGAGAATTTATAAATCAGACTGCACACACACTTTCCTTAAAGGGGCGGACCCTTGTGAATGTGCCAAGAAACGATTTTAATGTGGGAAGTTACAACTTAAGAGGTGGTAAAGGAAAATCCAATCATATTATAAGTGCACTCTCATTAATAGAAGCTCGGGCTGTCATCAAGACGTAATTTGATATCATACGATAATTTCATGCGGGTTAAATGAAGTCGAATTCTAACTTAGTTGGCTAAGTTTCAAACTATCATCCTCCATCCTTCGATACAAAGAGCCAGAGTGCCAAAAGGTACCACTACCACTGTAAGTTAGCGATGAGCCATTGTTTTTTCTGGTTCTGTTGCAGAACATAAGGGTGCAAGGGTGCCGATACCGACTGAATAGTATCAGAAGGATCTATGGGAGAGATATCAATTATTTATGAGCCGGAGCAAGTGACTTCCGCTGAGGGCGCAGCATCAGACTTTGAATTGATAACATGACCGCAAGAATAAGGTTTCGCGAAACTGTCTGTGAGAATGAAAGTGTATCAGTTGCAACAATGGACATTGAACTTGTGGCGAACTTGATGAAGATTCCATGCGAGTCTGGCTAGTCATATCTGCGAGGCCTGTGGCTGTGGCTGAGAGTATTACGTCGTTACAACTACAAGACAAGAGCATTTTGCTCATTCACCTGAATCTCAATCCTCTTCCGAGTGACTCCTTGAACAGGAAGGGAAGCCACATTATCACGGGGTAGAATTTGTTGAAAGTAAATAACAACTCTTGGGAGAGTAAATGCGCTAATGTTGCGGGAAATGAAGAAGAATTGAAAATTAGAACGCAAATTAAAGATATTAATGCAACCCAAGAAGAATGTGCAACAAAAATTTTGCAAACACGATCAGTAGAAAGTATATTTGTTAAACAGTGGCTTTCATTGTCTCGGAAGCAGGAATTATTGACATTCAAACCAATTCAGTTTGAGGATACATTCTGTTACCCTGACTACGGCAACTGAGAATCTGCATTTGAGACTTGGCAATAACTTTTCAGTTTTTCTGGTTCTTGGTTCACCGAACTTGCGCGTATGAAATAGTGCTTTATGTGACAGGCATCATGATTTAAGACTGACATAGTTTCCAACACTTTGAAATATGAGAGGTCTCCTTTTCCATATCGTCTGCTGTTCAACAACGATTTAGTGAGTCTCATTTGAGTTAAAAAAACTTACAGGTGTTCAAAAGTCTGCCTGCTTGAAAACCACCATGTCTGGCAAAGAAATGCTATATTCATTCCGTTGAGCTCAGGTGTGCGTATAACTTCCGTTCCTTCGTTCAATGTTTTCACTGACAACGTGTTACTGCTAAGAAGCTTGGCAATAGAAGGTGGTGCTGCTCAATTTGCTGTGTTGATTACGACTCATACAATCGTGGACAATGTGCACATGTAGGCTGTCCGTTAACATACTATGTGAGATGGACGGTTCATACGAATGAATCTGTCTCTTTTCCAATGTGGACAACCCAGTCTTAAGTGATTATAGAGACGCGAATATTGAGAGAGATGGAGGTATAAGATAAAATTTTGAAAAGATAATCATTAAATGTGCGGGTTGGAAAATGCAAGATTGAAAGAGTAATTACCTGCACAGAGTCTTCCCGCGTGGAAAAAAATTTCACCATGTGCATAATGACAGCCTCCGGTTTGAGTGGCTTTAGATCTACGGCTGGACCATCAGAAGTGAAAACCTGCAATTACATTCAAGTAAAACAAAATCATATTGGATGCTTGCAGATACCGCAGCGTGGATTGACCACTTGCTCTGTGATAAGTGCGCAGGTAATGCTCATTTTCCTTCAAAGCTAAAGCAGCTCGGGAGAAGCAGCAGGGGGATGCAGAGAAAATTAGTCAGTTTATTTGTGGCAGGACCGCATCCCAAGGAATCCGCACCGGTAAGGCTGCAGAGCCCTACGTGACGACTGGGAGACCCTTTTGAGATACGGAAACTTTGAAAAAAATGACGAATGATGATGATTGAAAGTGCGGTTAAATTGCTGATGATGAGGGAATCGTGGCTGTTAAATTC
>VRMD01003819.1:0-10210 GCA_009872375.1 Sminthurides bifidus | reverse complement strand
CCTGCTTAAGGTCCAAGGTTGAGAGCCTCGCAGCTTCAACTGGGGCTGGGATGTAAGGGTACATGAGTTGGGACTTTACAATTGATTAGGGACCCGGTATACAGCCATAGATATGTCAAATCAATTGTACCGGGTCCTACCCATATTATTAACCAGGTTTAAGACGAAACCCTTGATACGACCTCTTCTGTCAGTGCTGACCATGAAAACGCTGAGTTTCATTCCCAAGGGAGCAGATCATCATATGGAATAATTCAACTTGCCTATCCTGCAAGCAGCTAGACGTACTGTGTTGTCTTCTGAAGCGTAGGAACTGAAACATTTGAAATTGCCTCATCTGACACCCGGAAATTTGCACAGCGACATGCATGCTAACCACCTCAACCTTTGTACTAGTTGCATGTGGGAATGTAAAATCTGAAAGTCTTGGCTACAACATTAATCACGATAGTCCGTTATCCGAAAAAACCTCCCTTTATCTTTCTGTAAGGCTTGCTCAGTTAACTATTTCCACGGTGATCAAGGCTGTGCTCCAAAGTTTCCAACATATGGTTTTCCTGTTTCCATGGTTTGATTAATTCGTTTGCTGGTTCCATTTTAACAGTATGATATTAGTCAAACCGCGTAACCGTTAACATTGCATGGGAAACATCAGCTGTTTTTGTGAGTGAGTATTCAACACATAGTAACTCCCGGATTAGAACTGGGTTTCTTTGAGTTTATTTTTCATGAAGGTAAATTATTTTTGCAGTGTTTGCTTTTACATTTCCCTTTCTTGTTCAGTACAATTTCTTGCTCAATTCCTATTCCTGCTCAGTACCTTCTCTTGTTCAGCTCCTATTCTTGCCCAGTCCCTTTTCTTGCTCAGTACCTTTTCGTGTTCAGTTCCTATTCTTGTCCAGTTCCCTTTCTTCTTCAGTACCTTTTCTTGTCCAGTTCCCTTTCTTGCTCAGTACCTTTTCTTGTCCAGTTCCCTTTCTTGTTCAGTACCTTCTCTTGCTCAGTACCTTTTCTTGTCCAGTTCCCTTTCTTGTTCAGTACCTTTTCTTGCTCAGTACCTTTTCTTGTCCAGTTCCATTTCTTGTTCAGTACCTTTTCTTGTCCAGTTCCCTTTCTGGTCCAGTTCCCTTTCTTGTTCAGTTCCCTTTCTTGCCATTGCACTAGGTGCCATATCGTCTCCAGACATCCGTATCTTCATTATAAGGCAGCATGTCAAAATAGGTTCTCGTTTGATCTTCTTGACCTGAACTAAGCCATGCTTGTGTAAGGATTTCACGGGTTTCAAAATCTGTTTCACGGGAACAAAAAGTATCTTCTGGATCTTGCCCAGACAGTTCTTGATTCACGCTGGCGGGAATGTTGTCAACACAACAAGTACGTGGCAACCGATTTGGTTCATCAACATTGATCCAGCGATTGGCCAAAGATCTTGGAGTAGTGTCAGTTAGGGTGGTCAAATTCTCAGATTGAGGTGGTGTTTACACTGGACACACGGGATTCAATGCTGGCAAAGGAAACAAGGACTGAGTTGGCCAAATAATCTGTCCTCTGTGGTCAAGTAGATGTCCAGTTTCAGGACAAATTGGAAACTCTGGAGCTGCAGGTGGTGATTTTTCTACAACCTCCATTTCTAATGAAGCAGATGCAGCCGGCCTAGCTTTGCTAGTAGAAATTGTGCTAGTTTAAGGCACTGGCTCAGTGTTGACACTGCTTGTTGAAGGCATGGGTTCAGTTTTGCTGGTGAAAGCAATGGGATTAGTAGCTGTGGGCTCAATGGTTAAAGGGACAGGGTCGCTGTTAGTTTTGCTGGTTGAAACAACTGGATGATCAGGATTTTCCAGGGTCTGAGTATCAAACGCACGAGTACGTCTGACCATAGACAGAAAAATTCCGGCGATATCATAACTGGAAGTAGGGCCTACCACATTCACCGTTACCAAAGCAAGGCCATGGCCTTTACGTTTGCCTTTGATCGTGACTTTGTAAGTAGAGTCATCGTCAGACCTGCTTTGAGCATTGGGCTCTTCCGTCTCTGGAGCAACATGAAAGAGCTCCATTCCTCTCACAGCGGAAGAGTCCACCTCTCTGCAAGTAAAAAAGGAAGAATGAAATAACACAATGACCTTTATATCTTTCGGTTTACAAAACAAATACTTACGCAATTTCAGATAGAGACTCCGTCAGACGCGTGTTTTCAAACCTCATTGCAAGGTATTGAGTCCTCCGAAACTTTGCTACCTGAATCTGTTGCTTCAATGCATTCCTGTAAGAGGAGCCGACGAGTCAACTACATTTCCATTTAATTTTAAGTAGACTCATATTCCCTCTTACTGATATTCGTGTTGTTTACGATGACAAACTCCACAGTCCGTAAAGCACATGATACCACCATGAGCACTAGTCCTACCGCTGTTCGGAACGCCGCGAACTACGAAAGTTCTCTCAAATCTTTCGTCCACAACTAAATTTGGAACGATGGATTAACGACATGATGAACTTGCACTTCACCGTTCGGTGAAGTCGTGGGAAACAAAACAGACACATCAAACTGGTCGTGTGGCGCACGACGCAATGGACAAGTTCTCATCCCGTTGGGTCTGAAAAAATTATTATTCGGTAAACGTTGGAAATGGAAATATTAACACAGTAGAAAAAGCATTCACCCTGGTCGACATTGATAATAACATTGCAAATGAGGCATGTGAGCACATTTGAGCAGCGTTATAACCGTGGTAGGGTCCGCCCTGGTCAAATGTTGCAGAAGAGGTCGTTGCTCAATCATTGACGCTGGTATTCTAGGGAGCACAACCGGACGAACAGGCTCCATTGCTGGGCTGAACAAGTCGCCAAGGCAAATAATACACACAACACTCTCACGTTCCATAGCTAGATTTTAGAAAAACTTGTAAAATGTGATGATGAAAGCTAGACAAAGTTGAATAAAAGCTAGAGGAAGTTTATTGAACGAACACCAAACCGAATATGGCTGGGAGAACAAACGATGTCAGAATCATTTATAGTTTATTTGCCGTTAAATGTCATACAAAGGATTAGACGCCATCCAATCCGCAATACGTTTTGGGAGGGCCGGGTGCTTACGCTTATAAAGTACTTGTATGCGAATTGCTGTTTGAGCTATCAGGAAGTTGAGAAAAAGAAGCGTCATTTGTGTAGCTCGCATTCCCAGTTCCGTAAAAGATATAACTGGCATTGTCTTAGTTTTCCCATTCCACCAAATCAAGTTGTATTTTGGGAGCGGGTTAATAAAATTTCTGTTAATGTCTGGAGCAATCAAGGCAAACGATTACCACGTGTGAACAAAAGTTTGATAAGGTCATACATATATTGCTTCTGGACAACACTAAGCGAGTTCACAGTCACTACTTTAGAATCAAAAATATTTCGCAGGCGCTTGGTCAACACGGAAAACATAAATTATATGTTTGTAACGGGTGCGCAAACGTATTTCGATCAAGAGTTGCCCATAAAAGCCACGAAATTCTCTGTACTTCGACCCAAATACAGCGAATACTAATGCCAGATCCTAAACATGAACCAACGTTCTATGAATTTGATCAGTACAACGCTCTTTGGCCATTCAGCCATTTATTTTCCTTTGACTTTGAAAGTACGTCTAAAAGATTCGAGTTTAACTTAAGCGAAAACACGACTATCATGCGCGAACTTGAAGCACTTGGATTTGGTGTTGTATGGGTTCAACCAGGAGGCCGTCATAAATACAACGAATATTTTGGTCCTGACTCTGTAGATACGTTCTTGAGACTTTGCTTGCAATAGCCGATGCAGGACCAGTACTAATGAAGGAGGACGATGGCTATGTTACCGATCCAGCAGCAGAAACAGCGTTTGAGGAAGAAACACATTGTGAATATTGTGAAAAGAGATTAATCAAAGGTTTGAATACGAAAGTTCGTCATCATTTTCACAAGGAAGGGTTTCGCGATCTATTCTTTCATTCCTCCGTCGCAGCTATTATCTGCAGCACATGCAATCTTAAAGTGAAAAGGCCTAAGTATTAAGCATTTATCGGTTTAAGTACTACCGGATTTGATAAATCCGGTCCCCCATCAATACTATTAAATTTTCTTCCGTGCAGATAAATGGTAAAGTCCGGTTTTTAGATACTTCGGGGAGATAAGGAGGTGGTCTTGCTTCATTGGTTAATTCAAGAACAAGAGAATGTCAGCATTTAAATTGACAACTGAACATTCCAAGCACTTAGTCAAAGACTTAGAACACGTAATTCAAAAGCAGGTTTTCCCTTGTGACGCGATAAAAAGCTACAAAGACTTGGATAAAACAATCTTACCACCAAAAGAGGCTTTTTCGAATCTCCTCGATGTGTCACCGGCATCTGACGCGGATTATGAGTTTGCTCAGAAAGCTTTTTGCTTATTAAATTGTAAAAACATGCATGATTACTATTCATGCTATCTTCAGTTTGATTGTTTGTTGCTTGCCGATCTTTATATAAATTACCCTAACCTCGCTATCTCGAGATATTCTTTAGACCCCACACATTTTCTGTCGGTAGCGTCGTACAGTTACAATGTTTTCATGTACAATTACAAACCCAAGTTTCAAAAATTGACATCAAATCCCATAGACTTTCAATGCGCGCTCGTCAGTCTGGTTACGGTGGATTGTGCTGCACTTATGTTCGGGATGTGCAAGCAAATATTCCGGAATACCCGGAATCATATGATTCTACTAGAAAAAAAAGATGTATATACTATTAAGACTTTAACTCGTTGTACGCGACCGTTCTTACCGATAGACGCATCTCGGACGGGATCGGAGATTTAAAGGAGAATGAAATAGCTCAACCGATGCAGGACAAATGCATGATAATATAACTTATGAGTGGCGACGAGGGGTATGCTTATTACTTAATCGTTGATGCCAAAGTCCCGCCGGAAGTGCAAGATGCCATGTTAGATATGTCGCCTTTCCCCCACCGGTATTGTATCAAAACATCAAGAGTTAAGCCCTTACCAAGTCGAGCAGGCAAATCTTGTTTATGGAAATGGACTGCCAGGAAACTGTGAGCGTTTATGTTTAACGTTTTTCCCTTCCCAAAGTATAATTACATGATCTATAGCCAGCTGTTAGACTTTTATTTGCGTATGGGCTGTGTGATGACTATAATATCCCCCCAAAGCCCCCTTAACGAGGAGGCTTTAGTCAAAGAATTATATTGAAAGGAATCTACATCTCTGAGCAACTGCAACAGGCCATGTATCCAAGACAATGTACAAATTAAATAATAACGCGTTATTCGGTTTTTTTCGTATTCTCCCCGAAAGAACGCGGGGAGGTGAAGGCGGCGTTAAACTGTATAGAAGCTCAGACTTTAATTGGGAAACCTAGCTTTTCAGACCTCACACAAATTGATGAGACAACCACTCTAACATATCATAAGAAGGTTGGGCACTCTGTCTTACAAAAGAGCAAGTATTTGTTTGGTAGTGTATGGTTTGAAAAACTGAAATTTTGTGTTTTCAAGCAGTATTTTAGCAGGATCGCCTATGTCGTCACCGACGCTGAGGTCTATTTGATAATCATTCCAAATGACGTGGACGTTAACGATGGTTTTCATGGTCATCGTGATATATTTGATTATTCAAACTTGGACAAAGATAACCCATTATATTCAACCGTAAACGCCAACAAAGGCAGACTTTTAAAGTCTGAGGTAGTTGGACATATTCATGGTGTGATTGCCCTTGATCCAAAATGTTACATAGTACTTGCGTTTGGCCAAAATGGTGGTCCGGGAGAACAAGTTAAGATAGCTTGTAAAGGTGTGGCCAATTACAGAATAAATAAATTGACATTTTAAACTTTGAAGAAATTATTGTATGAAGGAGGTGTGGAACGGGTGAAGTTCAATTGCATCCGTTCAGTAGACTATGTTTTGTATATTTGTACAAATATTCATATTAAACGCGATGATCGAAACCCAACTAGCAAAGAAGAAAGGAGAATTATATGGACTATTTATAGACCTCTCGTCAGCTTTTGACTCCATCTCTCAAGACCTGCTATTCAAGAAATTGAAGGCCCTTGGCCTGCAAGGAAAATCTACAGACTCTATCAAATCTCTATACAACTCTGCCAACACAACTATCAGAACGAATTCAGGAGTATCAAGACAAATCCGAATCAGGAAAGGACTGGTCCAAGGAGACTAAATGTCCCCGACCTTATTCAACTATCATATTGACGAAATCGTGGCCGCCCTTGATGCGTCAACAGCTAAAGGTGTACAAATAAACGGACTGGAAATTGAAATACTTCTTTTCACAGACGATATGGTAATAGTTGCCCCAAACCTAAAAAATCTCCAGAGATTGTTCCAGATTGCGGACAGATTTCTATGTCTGGAAAACAACCTGAAGGTAAATCTTGTAAAGACTAAGGCTGTACGATTCTCAAAAAGTGGAAGAATTCTAAGAAGTGACAAACTTTTATAGGGATCTCAAGAGGTGGAATTCGTAACAGAGTATCAGTATCTCGGCATTGACTTCAAATCAACCGGTAGCTACCGACTCAACTTTGAAAACAAATTCAAGAAGGCAAAGGAAGTCACTGGTGCGCTCTTTAACCTTTTCTACAGAGGAAGAATCTACAAAGTACAAGTCCACCTGAACCTATTCAAAGTGCTTATCAAGTAAATCATCCTCTACGCCAGCCCTGTATGGATGCACAAGTATGTTGACGGACTGGAAACCTTTCAGAACAAATTTCTCCGGAGGCTCCTGAATCTACCACCTAAACACCGGGGCGGTTCCACCGATTGCCCATCAGTAAGGTCCCAATGCCTCAAACTCGCGGCACAATTTCTCTTCAGCACTCTTGAGAAACCAGAATCCCTGGCAGCAATATGCCTTAAAGGCTTGAAGAAAAAAACACTGAGCGATCAAATCAGTAAGGTCCCAATGCCTCAAACTCGCGGCACAATTTCTCTACAGCACTCTTGAGAAACCCGAATCCCTGGCAGCAATATGCCTTGAAGGCTTGAAGAAAAAAACACTGAGCGATCAAAGGAGCGGACAGCAACTAAAAGGATGGTATAGCTCAGTCAGAGAAATTATATTTAAAGCTAGCAACCAAGACATAGTGAACATCACGGATCAGGACGTACTAAGAAAAGTCCTAAATGAAACTCTAGCGATACACGAAATAAATCTAAAGAACAACGACGTAACAGAAATGCAAAGATCTAACCTCTTTAAATGCATAAATAAGATAAAAACACATGCCAAAAGACCAACATTTTATGAATGGAAATCATGGAATCTCATACGATTTGTACAAAATATTAGAACTAGTCATCAAAGGGAAAGCTATATATCTTAACGGTATGAATAGGATATGGAACAAGGAAGGTGAAAGTATCTGTGAACTTTGTAATTGCAGAGAAGAAGAAGACATTTTCCACGTTCTCATGAGGTGTAAGCAAACGAAGGAGCTTACACATATATTATGCTCAACGATACCTCAAGAAGCAGAAAAATTTTATGTCGAACTAAATAATTGGTTGTTAAATCCAGAGAGAGCTAAGCAGCTATATCAAGCAATGATAGTTTACTCCAAGTACCGCAAAATGTTCTATGAAGAAGCAGCTTGAATGTAAATCTTTCACGTAAACTTAAGTCCAAGTTCAACTTATTCCTAAGAATGTCTCACTTATACTAATTGCACACATGTAACCTATTGTAAGAAACTCCAAGGCGCCGTCAGAGCCCAGGCTGTATCGGCGGAAATAAAGTCATTAACTAACTAACTTACTACTTATCGTTTATTATGTTTCAACATTTCCAGTTACCGGATAAACACCGGGTAAAAAGTAACTGAGGGTCCCCAATGAGGGTCAATATGAGGGTCCAAGGACTATTACTTAACATTCCCACCGCCATTATGTGCCTAAATTCTGTACATAATTCATTCAATTCTGTATCTATCTCTAATCTCAGCTACACAGAATTACGAAATAGTTCCATACCTTGTCTTATAAGGTCGAAATTAACATTGAGGTAGCTAACATGAGCGTCTACAGATTTTCTCATTTTCTTGACTCCGGTTTCAATTGAAGCAATTCTTGGGTCTTGACAGTTTTGAGAGTCCGCACGAATATTGAGCACATTGTTTTGACTGTAACAAAGAAATAATAGCGAAATATAGTTTCAGTATTGCCATCACAAGGACTGTAGTTTTTCATAACAACAAATTTTACACTTCCGCCAATTCAACTCCAGCATGCAAATGGTACTAGTAAACTAATAAGGAAAATCATTTCATAGAAACATTTACTAATCCACACATCTCACCTCAATCGTTCACACTCAGCATTCTTATTATATAGCTCGCTTTTCAGGTCGGTAATTTCCTTATCCCGGATGTGGAGCTGGTACAAAAGGTCTCGGACTTCATTCCTGGCTTACTCCAAGTCATGCTCGTCAACTCCAAGGCGCGATGCTGGGGTCATGATTCTCTGCCGAAACTGGTCTTCCACAAAAGGATGATAAAGGTTCAAGATCAAATCAACGTTCTTCCTCACGGGACGATCGCAATTTGGACAACAGGGGTTCTCAAATCTGCAGAAAACAAAGGTAAAAGTATTTGCGATACTAATTTTTAGATAATGGAACGATACTTACTTCACGAATTGAGCTTAAGCACAGGTTAAATGGAAAATGTGACCACAGATTGGAGTAATTTTACGGTTTCTGTTATTAGACAGGCGCTGTCAAGGCTCAGACAAACGCCTACCACACAAGCTGCAACAATAAGGATTCATGATTACTAGCCCAAAGTCTTTCTTCCAACTGCTTGGACCTTTATTCAAAAGCTGAATTTTAAGATTTGATTAAACTTCAGCAATCGTACGATTTAAACTTAAGATATCATTCGATCCATTATATCGACCTCCTCTTCAGGCGGTGGAGTAGGCGGTAACCGTAATGCTGGTACCTGTTCGTTGACCGCTCTCGTCATGCGAAACCTGCAACACATTTCTCAAATAGAATGTAATCATACAACGGTACAGGTGCCAGGTGATAATACTTACAGGCTTGAAGAATATGTATTAAGCAAGATATGGTACTCCTGTCTGTAATAATCATGACCAGCCTTTTCAAACTCCACCTGCTTCCGAAGTCTCGTCACCTCATTCCTGCAAGTAATGCAATTTAGAAGGGGGTCCAATTATGAATACTTAAACATTGACGCTTACCTGAGTTCTTGGATTTGGGAAGCCTGCACTGTCCGTTCAGGTCTACCGGTCACTGTACGATTTGGCTCCTGCCCAGGGGGAGTGTTTTCGTCAACAGGTGCTCCAAAATAGAGAACAATTACATCACTCGATCTTCTCAGCCTCCATCGGCAAGATGGGCAGTCGGCATAGGTTTCCTCACGGAACCACCTGTAATTACAGTAGCCAATCAATTTCTACCGGAGATTAGACTCTAGGGGACGCGATTTCTCACCTTATCAGGCATAAAGAGTGCGAAGGCGTCTCGACATTGTTGGAACGCCCTAGCGCTAGGATTGGACGAAAATCTGGTAGTGCTGACGTAAAATAGATCCGCTGGCCTTATGGTGGTGGGCTTAAAAAGAGAAATCAGACAAATCTGGCACTCCGGGGATGACATCTTGCTCGCTAGAGTTGTAAACTCAAATTGACTGCAGTCGAAATAAGAAATCTTATTTCCATATAATGAAGATCTCAACTCTTACTCCTGGTATTTCAGGTCCGAAACGGGTAAGACACCTAAAAATGTATGCTCTTTTATAATTTACATTTAGCGGCTATTAAGAAAAGAAGAATATCAGTTACTTACCTTGGTTGTCGTCTGCAGCAGTTGTATTTTTGGGACTGAGGCTTGTTGTGTTAGTAAGGAGAGATTCTGTTACATTTTCAACTGGTGAAATAGTGGTTTCATTACTCATTTCAATCTGGTTACTATATTTGTTCTGTAAGAGCTTGCGGAACCATGTTACATTCTTGAATTTAAAACTGTAGTAGTTGAGCGACCTTCCAAAACTGTCAAAGAAGATTGAACCATGTACTTACCACCGCACACCAGTGCAAGCCAGACCTATATAGCGGCTGAATATTAATAATGTACATTGCAGGTAGTCGCTCAAATCGAGAAGTGGTTACTTGATTTGCCGCAAGGACGTC
>VRMD01003818.1:0-10213 GCA_009872375.1 Sminthurides bifidus | reverse complement strand
GAAAAGGGCTAAAAACAGTCGGTCTCTCATATGAAACAGATTTTGGGTTTGTTGTGGAACTTCTCCATTATTATTGTTCAAGGGTATGTTTTGAGTCCGAATTGTAGTAGTTATGCGTGCACTAATGTTGGGACTTGGAGCTGGTTCACCTCCAGCACCTGAGGTATTGTCCCCTGGTACATTTCGGGCTGCTGATCCTTCGTCTCCAATGCGGACTGGTTCTTCTGTTGCTGCCATAATCACTGACTCTGTCTTGTTCTAGTGGCATTAACTAAACTAAACTAGCACTAACTAAATACTGAGCAACAAGATAATGGCCCAACACCGGCGTGGATTTTCAGGAATCCTCTCTCATCGTAGTGACGGTGCAGATATCATTCAGAATCATTTAAATGGCTTCGCGACGTTTGGGGCCAAGTCAATCGCTCTGTAAAGCGACAAGAGATAATAAGTATCATCAAAGTATCTTATTGAACAAGTAACTCGACAACATGAAGAAGAATCAGAAAATGAAAGGGGTGCAGGATAAAATTTATATCTCATTCATCAATAATTTCACGTTTAGAGGCTCAATTATTTCTACCCATTATAAAATGAAATCACAATGAAGTGATCACTTCAAAAAAATCCTCCTAATTTTGCCTCTTGTACCATCATGTCACTAGTGAGTGAGTTTCAATGCGTTAGATTTTCACAGCAATCGGGTATAATTAAGTTGCAGCATACTTAACCAGATGCAAAGACGCAGTTGTCACTTTCACTATATAAATCTTCGAATGCGGTACTCCAATAAATAATCGATATTCTGTTACCTCAATCATTGGCGTTTCTCCTGGGAAGTTTTCCAACTAACGACTTGAGTTCAACACTGCATGGACATAACTAAGTTATCAAAAAAGAATGTGTTAATTTTCATCAAGATGAGATTGTTTCATGCAGAGAATACACTTAAATTGCAAAAAATCTAATTATTCACCTCTTGACAACATTATGGTTCCAATGTATGTGCATCACAGCTGGCATAGAACACATTTGGTTCATATGCACACTATTTTACTATATGCTGCTGGTATGTACGGTAAAGCTTTTGAACAACCCGCAGTACGATTGCGTTATCAATGACTTAATGTTTTATCGTATTCAAGGATTAACCAACTTCGATTGAATAGTGCAATGAAAGCAATTATTTCCTTAAGAAGCTTTTTAGCGTTACAAACTAATGAATGTATATTTATTTACTTCGAACAAAAGGATTAATGGAAATAACGTACTCTTACAATCTTAGTTCAAAATTTACTCAAGATGCTTTTCCTTTTCTTAATTGCGCTTGCTAAAGGCCCTGAGCCTGTTAGTTTTTGTTTACTTCCAGCTGATGTGCTAGAACTACCTTTTCCCTTCGATCTCGGCGTTTTCCGTTCTCTATTCCGATTTTTGACATTAGTTACCTCATAGAAGTTACTGCCTATTTTCTTACGTTTATTTTCTCGTTCCTTCTTCCTTCTTTGCTTACTGGTAAGCTTCTTACCAGATTTAGGTTCCAGTTCTTCATCTGAATCATCAATAATTGTCAACGAAGAGCTGGAAATATCTGATTTTTTATTTGTTCCTGTTCGTTTCGCTTGCTTCTTCTGTGGCTTCTGTAAGGCGTCTTCAGGTATAGAAGATTCGGAAGCTCTGATTTCAGTTGGCGCAGCTTCCATTTTTTCGTCATCTGATTCCTCTTCCTCAGATTCGTCTCCTAACTCTTCCCTAAGGACTTCACCAACTGCCTTGTCATCAGCAGCGTCATCCCGAGCGATGGTATCCATTCCTTGAGCTGCCGACTGACTCTCATAACCAGGGGGTACTGTAAAGTACGGAAGTTTGCCACGCTGCCAGTCGTTCAGGACTATTTTTGCGACAGACCGTAAATCCGGCTCTCCTCCTTTTAGCAACCTGCCACTTCTCTTGGCAAGCTTAGTAAGGAAGTCTTCAGCATCAGTCCACGATTCAATATTGTAGGTCTTGGCCATGTGCTCTTTCTTAACTTTTTCCAGTACGTGACAAATGTAGTCCTCTTGATTTTCAACAAGCTCTACGCGAACAACTCCTTTCAGAACCTTCTGAACGTCTGTTTCCTCAGATGGATAGACCACACCGGGACAATCAATCAAATAGATTTTTCGCATAAGTGTAATATACTGCCACACTTTCGTTTCACCAGCTATGGGAGCTACTTTACAAACTTTCTTTGACTTCAGCGTATTGATTATAGAAGATTTCCCCACATTAGGATACCCGATTAAACCGACGCTGATTTGCTTCTTGTCCTGATGAAGCTTGGCAAACTGACGGAGCAAATTGATAAGGGCTCCCTTTCCAAACGGATGAGTCAAAGAAGCGTGGAAAGCCATCGTCGGATACTCTTGTGATAGGATTGCAACCCATCGTTTAGTTATCCAAGTTGGAACAAGGTCGACTTTGTTGATCACGAAGATTAGTTGCTTATGTGGTTTTTCCGTCTTGAGGAACTTTTCTATAGGAGGTGACCTCGTTCCCTGTGGATCTCTGGCATCTAGAACCTGCAATGAAATTAGAATCAGATGAACGTTGTGTAACATGAAAAATTATGGCTAAGGAGGGTAAGGTGCACACATGTTCATGAATCATGAAGCAATAAGGGCAAGTAACACATTCAGTGCAATACAGAAATGAAGTCCAATTAAAAAGCTATGCCCTCACCTGAATAATCACATCGCTAGAGTCAACCACTTTATATAGCTTCATTCCAAATTCTTCTACTCTGGCCAGCACCCATTACCCACTCCCTAGGTGGGTCCCACATAGCAGGTGCCTCACGGACTAAATCCCTATCTTTTGTTTCGTCGTATTCGTCTTGCTTTTTGTTCGCCAGATCCACCAAATCAGACAACTCCACGGTAGGTAGATTTGGTCGTTTCCGCAACTTCTTAGGTCCAAAAGTGTGTTCAAAGCTTTCAGTTTCCAGAACGTGCACCCTAGCTTGCTGAACTTTATCGCTTAGCAAAGTAACAGGCAGTTTGGTGGGCTTCAGAACTACCTGCAGGTTAAAACATGACTTTTTTTAGATTACAGAACCAGAACCAAGTAACGACAACGTCAAATTATGGGATAACATGGATAACATTCATCAAGTCCATACGATACAATGACTTCTGTACCTGGTAAGTATCCTTCATCGCCTTTCCCAGCTCATCCTGAAACTTCTGCAGCGCAGACTGAGTTATAGTCTTTGAGTTTCCAAACCAACGCTGATTCGGCTCAACTCGAGCTACCGATCCAGACGGCAGCGTAGACTGAAAAGGGGCAGCTCT
The DNA here is from genome assembly GCA_009872375.1 of Sminthurides bifidus. Taxonomy (NCBI): domain Eukaryota; kingdom Metazoa; phylum Arthropoda; class Collembola; order Symphypleona; family Sminthurididae; genus Sminthurides; species Sminthurides bifidus. Next base: position 6,881 of record VRMD01003818.1, on the reverse strand, counting down.
GATTATTTTCCCGTGACGATTTCTTTTCGCTTTGAAGTTTCTGTACATCTGCAGCCGCTTGATCGTCGATTTATCTCTTGGTTTTTGCTACACCTTTCAAGCCTTCTGTCTTCCGGTCTGGGTTCATACTATGACCAGCTTTGTTAAAACCCTCACGGGCCTTAATTTTTCTATTAAATTTTGCCATTTTTATGGCTTTTTGGGATTTCAGATCAGTTAAATTACAAAATAACTGCTCACAGAAGAAGCGCAGCTGTGATAACTCATACCAAGCACAGCAGATTTAATTTTGGGTTAATTAAATTCACAATTATAAAGGCATCACAATCACAATTTTCGGCACGCGTTTAATTCTCTTGACTAAACTTCATATGGTTAAACACAAATGCAAAATGAATATAAAACTTGCCTCAAAACACCACGTGTAGATTTTGAATAGCCCACCCCATAGCACTGGAGTACTTAAATGATAGGACGTCTTTTCGAGGACGTATTCTCTGCGTCGTTCCTGTACTTGTGATTCTTAGAGGCCACCGCCTTTATCATGCCATGTACATACATCCATGCCATTCATTCAATATTACAGGTCTCAGGTTATAGGCTCTGTACTTGCGTTAAAGCTTTTTTTCGATCGTTAGGTTAGAACTCAAGATTCAGATGCAGTTTAAGATTAAAATCGGCAGATATTTAGTCTTCAAAGGATTCTTTTTGGAAAATCTATTTAATTTGAAGCGTCACTAATCTAATTTTAAAGTATAACACTATCGCTAAAAAGACACACTGCTTTCAACAAATTCCATCTGTTTTTATTTTATTTGAGTATCCGGCCGCTGCTGCAGTAGCCAGCATTTGAAGTTCATTACACAATACTAGCACATCTACAAAATTATGACTACTATTACGCAAAACACATCCAATTAACATCTAAACCCCTTATGGATTACACTTTAAATACGATCGACGGCTTGATCAGCTCCGCATTATAGATACTAGTTCCGCGTGCGCCCCCTTGATTCCCAAAACAGGATAGGATTAACATAACATAAAATTACTGCCACTGGCAAGACATCTAATTTAATCAGTAACTTTAGCACACACATAAGTCACATGGACAAACACCTCGTAAGGAAAACCTCAACTTCAACTTTAATTAAAGAATTTTTTTTCGCTGAAAGCTACCCTCTAAGACTCAGATAATCTACGCTCACCAACCCTTAACTTTACAGCATACGCCTCGTAATTACACCTGTGCTTTCTCTAGTGACACGATCACTATAGCAACGTCCAGCTACATTAGGATTCCCATTGTTGTGGACGATTGTATTTTAAGCTGCATACAGTACACATCATGCCAGATACAACACAAACTAAACGATCATCACTCCCAAGATCAGATGCCAGGACCTTGGCGGACGAAACGTGACTTCACACAGGACTGGCATGTCTATTCTCATTATTTAGTCTACATATATTTTAAGCTATTCTATTCTTTCAAAGGAGCCACTTATGATTATATTAGCACTACTATGAAGAATAGACTAAATCAGTATTTCCGAGTGTTCAGTTAAATCAAGACTCCAAAAAAAACTAACAGATAACGTTACCAAGAGGCCGCAATTACATGTAACGCAGAGGAGAATCTGGGCCTTAATTGAAGAATAGACTAAATCAGTATTTCCGAGTGTTCAGTTAAATCAAGACTCCAAAAAAAACTAACAGATAACGTTACAAAGAGGCCGCAATTACATATAACGCAGAGGAGAATCTGGGCCTTAAAAAACAGTGTGTAATTGCGATCCCTGTTGCCTTAGGTAACCACGTTCTCCTGAAAAAATCATACCCTGTGTCACTAAGGCTGGCATCTGCTGGGCTTAACTTCCAATATTTTACTTTGTAAACAGTCTAACTTAGATAACTCGCTAACAACAACAGCATAAAAAGTCATCCTATGAAAAATTTCACCCAGTACAACTGTTACAGATACTCTGTGTATCTTGAAAATTTATAGCTTAGGTTTAGTTACGTGACAAGTTCATCCGCACAGGATTGACGCTATCAGTAACAAAGTCATGTGGGATTCCATACATCAATAAGAAAACGAACGCTTTACCCAGACTTCTTTAAAAACGCTTCCAGATTAGACTTGAAACCGAAGGACATTTATGGAAACCCTACGGTCTTTCATACTGTCAAAAAGTGTTTTACCCGCTTCATTTCGGCTTTGGGTACGATAACACCTACTGGATTTTTAGAGTCTACGTGAACGTTGACATGTCCAGCAGAACCAGCTACGTTACTAGGCTGAGATAAGCATTTTTGCTGCTGATGATTTTGAATTTCTGATGCCGAACATGAAGAACCTGGTGAATCGTTGCCACTTCCGTTACTACTTCCAGCGGAGGCACGGCTATGGCTAGGTGATTTCAAAATGGGTCGAGATGCGTTTTCATCCAGTCTTGCATTCTGACTTAAAACAGGTAAGTCAGGCATGCCGGTCGCTAAGGACTCCAACGATTTCTATGAAATTGAAAGTTTTACCATTACTTGCTGTTGCTTTTGGCAAAAATAGGGGGAAAATGCGAAAAAAACCTTACGTTTCCAATAACTGCTATTGGGACAACATTCGTGACTTGTGCGACGCGATGCTCAACGAGATAAAACATGTACTCGTCGAACAACAGACGGAGCAAATGGAATGATCCGAAACTAGCTGCACTCCGCAAAGTTAGGTCTTCTGATGACCAAGGAACTGCAAGATTCAGAAACAAAAACTTCAAGTATATCATAACCACCCGGATATGTCAACTAGTACATAGAGATTTTTCAAACCTAAAGTAGAGTTAACCGTCAAATATGCCTCCATCAACTAACCCTCACAGGATGATATGTACAATCATACAGGCTGCACACAAGCACCATGGTAACTGTGGTAGCCGCGACGACAAATGAATGGACGTTTATTTGAGGCTTTATCTTAATATACATATTTAATATTTAGATGGGCAATTACCTGTAGAAAGACCACTTCAGAAGAAAGTGTCTTGCTGCTTGAACAAACTTAGGAGAGTCAGCATAGGGCCGAAGAATTTTGTCGACCATCCCCCTCCAGCCACGTCGACCACTGTTCTAATGTGTGCTGCTGGGCCAACGTCCTCTTGAAATCTTGCTCGAGCGATGGTACCATTTCGCCATCACAGCCACAAACCCAATAAGCCTACAATACAAATTCATGCATTGCGTTGTGTCGAATTGATTTTACCAAACAGTACTTAGCATTTAAGTTACACCACGTACCTGCTCTTCGACATTGTGAAAATCAACTCGATTTAAATCAGATAGCATTTGAGAGATCTGATTTTGATTCTGAAGTACTGCTCGCGCCGCTTGTGCTAGGTGATTTAGAGATGTGTACCGGCGTAGCGTTTGTGCCAGCGCATTGACACAAGTGATTTTGACTGATACAATTTTGCTGGGATATCCTTGCATTGCTGAAGTCAACCAATTCTCCAAAGTTTTTGCAAAATTTCGGATTGCTTGAGTCATTGAACCTTCCATAAAAACATTTAGTGTCAAGCACACGCAAGTTAAAATTGACTCACACTTCCATGAAGAAGTGAGGACTTACTGGGAATGGGTCTAAGTACATCCGGTAGAAGAAAGTTTACGATGTTCTGGTAGAACTGATAATCTGTCTCTCTTATAAAATCCTGGACTTCTTTGATGGTGCACAGTAGCTGCAATTTTGACCTGCACACAAAAGCTGTTTCATATCAAAACTATTAGACGGAAATATTGTGATTGCCGTGAAAAATACTTACTTAGGAAGCATTTTTTCGTATTCATGTTCCATAGAATCAGTTTGCCCTCCTCCATTTCTCCAAAACTGTCGCCAGTAAGCCTCAACTTGACTCAATTGAAAGTTAGCCATCGTGTCTAGAAGAGTCTGCAGAAACCGGATGCATCAATTTACAACCGTACCAACTTTTAAGTTCGAAGAGCTTTAGCTTGCCCAAAATTGAAACCTTACTTCACAATGCTCTCTGTAAAGGGTCCTGAAGATCAAAAGGTCATCAAGATTAAGCTCATTCGGAACTTGAATCTTCAAATCCAGCTCCGGTAAATTTTCCAAAGCGAGGGAAGGATCCCCCAAAAATTGCTGCTACAGAAAAAAAATTGTTTGTTGCATCTATTGAATTTCGGTAAAATTGAATCACAATGTAAATATTTTAGATGAAGCATACTTGAATGCTGTACGGATCTGACATGTTAACGCCAGCGCCATGATGACTAACTTCAAAATGGTCACCCTTGGATGGTTTCATCTTCTTAGCCGGTATAGCGCCTACAAAAACACCATTCTTTTTGTAAAATTAGCCAGGAAAATATTGCAGGATTCTTCATTAAAAAATTGACATACCATCCCCAGATTCTCCACCGACGCTTCCAGGACTGCTGCAACCACCTTGCTGACTATGCGGAGACCGGTCACCACTTTCAGTGACATTCACCAACGGCGAATTGGGTTTCAACCGGATCCCATAGTAATGGTACTTCGAATTACCCCTAGTCCCTAGCCGTCTTGTTCGTAATCCAAGGAACACAGATCTTATCAGTTTCCCAAACGACGCAGCGTTCACAGGATCTAACTTGTGTTCATTGCAATGCCTTATGTAGTGAAAATACAGCGTCGATCTCGGCAAGCTCACTCCCTCAGCTGTTTCGTAGTTTTCCAGCAGCCATTGGACCTGCAACAGCATAATTCATTGTTCAATCTTACAATGTCCGCTTAAAATTCCATCCGTGTACTGCTTGGTAAGTCTGAGGACATCCTAATTGACCAAAATAAATATTCCAAAAATATGCAAGAAATAAAAGGAATCATACTGTAACATGACCAAACTTCACGGCAGGGTTAAAAGCACCACCAGCGGTTCCACCGCTACTACTACCTCCACCGTCTCCGTGACTCGAACCCGGTGACAGCAAGGCTCCTCCAGACGAAGACGCGACTAAATTATCTAACGTGCTAATTCTTGAAGACATTCCAGAGCCGCTTGCTCTGCCACCACTACGCTTGCAATTGCCGGAAGACCGTTCAGAAAAAGAACCAACAGCACCAGCCATGAGCTGATTCAGTCTTCCAGTATCGAACCTGGCCTGTCTTGGGTCTCGTGCATCTAGCTCAGCAGCATTCACCAAGGAATCAAAACCCGCTTCACCAGAGCTGCCATCGTCCTCCTCTTCAGAGGACTCAGAAGTCTCAGTTTCTATGACAACAACAGGAGCAGGAATTGGGATATAGGGCTCCTCATCCGCACTTCCACTGTCCGCATCAAATGCTGCTGCATGGGATTTTTGCAAACCACCACTTCCTTGGAAGGACTCTATCCTTCGAATTTTCGCCGGCGGATAATTTATGTGCTGAATAGTGTTTTTCCTCGGCATGTCTCCCTCTTCCCTCAAAGACTGGCTTCCTGGCCAAAATCCCGAACTCATTCTTTACAGCAATAGCACATTATCTGCACTTTCACGCAAGTCTGTTCCCATTCGAGCGAATCAACAGGTTGCCAACAGGTCGTCCAACAGGGGCGCGTCACAACGAAACGTGCCATTGAACCAAAAGAAACCGAAAAAGAACAAAATCAAAACATGGGCTAAATTATTTGGTCTTTACATAAAACTCAATGAACCAAACACAAATAAAAAAGAATACTGTATAATACGTATATTAGCTGTAACAACACTTCTACACCAGCCAAAGGTCTATTCAAGCTTCAAATATAAGTTGTAGTGTATATAGCACTCAAATTGTAAGCAATTAACCATAGGATCATCCTAATCATCAATTAGCAATAGCTCAACACTCGCATTCTAGTTAAGGCCTCAATGCCTCGGTCCATCAACATCTTCAACTAATGTCAACCACTAATTCAAAATTCTAGCAACGTCAGTCAAACTGCGAGCATCAAAAGGCATTAGCCTAATACAAGTTTTCTAGTATTACAAGTTTACTAGGTAAAATTAGGAGATTACCTATATAACGAGTACCACGTAAGCAATTAATCCACCATTCAAGAAAAACCAACCCCGCATTAATGATTGCACAAAGTTCCAGTTTTTAGTACAATGCCACTTCTAACCACTCTCACATCTCAATTAAGTCAGTTCGCATCAAAATCATCAGATACTTGATCACACAAATTATTGGACAGTCACAGCTACCATAATCATGCAACTCCAAAAACCAATTTAACTTTTAACTAACTCCAATGAGTCAAATTCAAGCGAGTTTTCGCAATTAACAAAACTAGTTAAACTACAAATTAATCACAGTCTTAGTCGCCGCAAAAATTAGTCGATTAAACCCAAGTCTACTAACACTATCTTTACCATCATGTGCGGTGTGCTTGCTTACTCACTGTTGTAAACCAGAGTTACATTGAATGGTCCTGGGAAGTTGATAGTGGTATCGCAGTGTACATGGCTGTGGGCATTATGCACATGCTTCATTCATTAAACTTTACGGAAAGGACGTGAGCGATGTGCAGATCTTGTGGAGCATTTACCCAGCACACCATCACAATGTACAGTCTCGGTACACTCATTGCTCCGTACTCGTCTACGACAGTCCTTATGTACGTGGATGTAAACAACATGGAGTCTCGTCATGTGCCTTCCTCCCTCATCTCTCTCGCAATGCTTTAGCATCAGCAGCCGCCCCGCGAGGTGCCGCAGATTAAAAAGACAAAACATAAGCAAAAGCTATGGCAGGAGAGCAAGTTAAGCTCAGCTCTCAGCCTTTTTTTCCTATTTTCCATACCTGCATTAAATCTCGGCCCTTTTCCAGTAGTCTAATCCAAGTAGCACACCGTTTATCGAAT
>VRMD01003817.1:0-10214 GCA_009872375.1 Sminthurides bifidus | reverse complement strand
AACGATGGCCGGAAATAATTACATGTCGTTGAGTTCGCTCATTAACTCTCCACTAGGAGTGGCGAGTCATGTCCACCAGGGCTAAGGCATTTGTAAGGGATTGTGTATTTTTGTTCAAGCTATAAATCGAATTACATTTAAATGCGGAATTACCGAGCCAATGATGCGTGCTGCGTAATGTTTAATGAACCATTTCTCGTCCTCTACTTGCACAATGTCCATTTTGTAAATGCATACACACAGAACAGAGATTAAACTGCCAGCTATGAAGAAATGAAGATGGGGGATAGTGGACGACGAGAAAACAGCTGAGCAGTTGCTTGCATTTTGAAGCGTTTGAGAATTTGCAGGTCCTATCGAGATTTGCACACGAGTTGTTGCACAACTCGAGGAAGTTTCCTTTCAGCGTATGATCGACAAGTCCAAAAAGTTTTTAAAAAGGAGCGACCAGAAGATCATGCTGTGGGGATACACGAGAGATAGAAGAAGTTTTTATCATTGTCTTAAGACGTACGCCACTTAGCTATGGACATGAATTTAAAAGCTATCTCTTTTGACGCAAAGCAGTTGAACAACTTTTCTCTCCTTCCCAAAGGCTTCTTCTCTGACATGCATGCATGCTTACGCTTCACTTGACTATTTACGCGAGGCTTGAACACTTTGTTCCAAGTACACAGAAACTTGGAAACAGAGACGCGTTGTGAAGAAGGAACGCACGCCTTGGAAGAATAGCGAGATATGGAGGAAGATGATCCAAACCGTGTAGCTCATTGCTTGGAGCCGTAAAGAAAAGCAATCAAAAGTTTTAGAGGAGAAAAACTTTGGCTTGTAGACACGAAGAGATGGGGTGTCATGCGGAGGCGCGATAACGTTTCGAGTCAAAAGCGAACATGAAGTACATCTCTCAGCTGATTTTCAGCACGTTTAGCAAGAGGCAATAGCAGGTTCGGTAAATTGAATGAGTAAGGAAGTTGTTGATCATTTCCTTCTGGATTTACCAGGAGCAGGTGATCCGTACTTGGGGAAGAAAGTAAAAACCCTTGTGGATTTCTCAGCTTGCGAATACACTTAGATGCTCCAATGCTGTTGACAATAAGAGACTGTGTACGCAATATAGTTGCGATGGAACCGTGGATTCTCTGCTCTGCTCTGTGTGACTGAGCGTGTAAAATCCCATACTTTCATATTTTCCTCATGAGTAAATTCCAATGTGCAATTTCTGTGGTTACAGCCAAGCATGTAGTGAAAAGACGAACTGCGACGGCCTTGTGCTCTCTCTCCCCGCACCGGGACAAGACCTTCTAGCTCTTTTCAAGAAATTCCGCACGCAGGAGACTTCTCCAGGGTTCAAACACGCTGTTGCCACTGGGACTGGAATAATTAGCAAGTCATCCGGCTATAATTGCAACCAACTGATTCCCAGCTGTAGTCTCGTCTAGAGTGTGTAAATCAAGCTTCATATTAGACTCTGATAACATCGCCAAATGTGCTAAGCTACGCCGGAGTTCAAGCCCAAGGAAACTAAATGTTGATTCAGTGAATCTACTCCGTGCACTCCTTATAAACATGGAGGACTGGAAATCAGAGGCGGCAACCGGGAAGGAACCAAGACTCGAGATCTTGGTCCAGCCCCAGAGTAAATTTCGCTTCCGCTACAAGTCGGAGATGACTGGGAAGCACGGAAGCCTTCTTGGAGCTTTGCCGTCTGATGTGTCCGACCGGAGTGTTTATTACACACAGGCGAACAGTTTATTAAACGATCTTAACGCGCCGCCAAAACGACCTGACAGCTCTCTCGGGGACTCTAGTCAAAAAGTTGGCCAAACTTCGCATGTGTCGCAGCCAGGGTCGTCTGGGTGCAGTTCATCATCTGGGAGAGGGCTGCAGCACCCACAACCTGCCCCTGGCCAGTGCAACAGGACGAGCACACCTCCGGAGACTGCTTTATCTCAGCTGGTTAATTGCCAGGGTTTTCCCCAAATGATAAACCCCAGTGGCAGCTCATCCAATGGATCGAAACAGTATCCCACTGTCAAGGTAACTTATATGCTCGAGTACACAACTTTTTCCACATGCACGTACATATGTAGACTATGACGAGGAGAAACTTAATAATTGTCGCATGATCAGAAAGGAACATCAACATTTCCCTCCCCCACCCTAGTCTCGCTTATGAGTATTTAGTCATGACTTCCATTCACTAGCGAGAATTAACGCGGAACTAATTGCTTGGAATTAGGAAAACTCGGGAATTAACTAGAACTATGGCTTAGCTCAATTGACAATACTTGCCCAAATCTCATCAGGGGACGAGGCCGAGACAAGATAGTTCTGATCATAGGCACAGCCCAATTTATTGCTACCTCCTATGGTTGATAAAGCAGAGCGACCGTCAATGCCAGATTACAGATGACAGGCTACAGGGAAACAGTGCGATACGGCTTAATGCTTCTTAGCTCAGTTTCTGGAACTGTGAAATATGTCGGCAATTATTCACAACAAAAGCAATATTAGCAGCACTCAAAACGATTGCGGCAAAAAGCAGCTTTACATCATCATGAAAAGAATTTTACTACCTACGTTTCCCGAAATATGGAAGTAATATAATGGATATGAGTTACAATCCTTCTAGCAAAAATCTTACTCCAAATATATAGGTGTGCTCATAAAAAGTACATGTAATTGTTCAAGGGAAATCCCCAGCAAATGTAACCCGTAAGCATACAGTGAGCGCAAACACAAATACCAATTCCAAGACAAGCAAAGCCCTCGATGAAGTATTAAGTTTATGCAACGATCAAGGCTGAGAACGGCCACAATGCATATATCGCCCTTTTGTTCGTCTTTCTGGTGGATTGCACAAGTTGGATTCCCAACTCATCGAGATTTTTCCACTTTTCCTTTGAGTGGGCGCACATCGTTTGAGTAAAAGTTAGCAACCTGGAACTTGATTACGCCCTAACTGCTTTAGTATGACTTAGGGCCGATGCCTGAACCTGAACTGGTGTTCAAGTGTACAATCGCAGAAATGAACTTTTCATTCTATTTGTTGTACCAACAATAGCTGTAATTACAGCAGTCGAAGCTCATGATCAAAGTATGGCATAGAGTTGAACAGAATTCTCAACTCCGGCTGTTTGAACCAGATAAGTACGAACTTAATTGATTTAAAGTACATGTTCGCTTTGTTTGTCAGTTTTTTTGATGCGAGCCCCTCTTTCTGGTCCGGAGCAAGAAAAGGAAAAGGCAGAGAAAGACTTCTATTGGATTGAATCGTTACGTTAAAAGAGTACCTGGGGCATGTACATAAACTGGTATTATCCACTCTTAGGGCTTTCTTGAACTGGAAAGGACAAAAATTAGGTTGACATCGGAGGAAGCGGGGAGAAGTGAAGCAGGAAAGGAGTAAAATTAGGTTGACATTGTGGGAAGGATGGGCGGGCGTCAGTTCAGTTTCCGTCAATTTACACAGCATGGACGCTTGACGTTTGCAGAACTTGGTGTAAGATTAGCAAAGCTTTTGAGGTGGAGTATCTACATTGAATTAAGTTCATGGGAAATTGAGGCTAGGTCGGGAAGGTCGGCTGGTCGTGTGCGATGTTTTTATAATGCTTGACTAAGCATCGCTCGTCGTCGTGGGTAACTACTAAATTGCTTTGAATTTCCAGCTGATGAATTTTAGAGACGAAGCCATCATTCGATGCACTCTAGTCAGCGAGCTTCCACCTCACAATCCTCATCCCCACGGGCTTGAGATGAGTCACAATTTCTCTGGTTCATATCCCGCAAAAACTGATTCCCAAAACGGAAAATCTTCGGCTCCTTCCATCACTGACTATTGCGTGGATGTGCCAGTGTCTTCAGCGAACAACTTCACTGCATTGTAAGTATTCCTTTCCTCCCTGCACAAGGTTACATCCATCAAGATTTAATAAAAGCACAAAGCGCTCCTTCACTATATCCTATAGCTTCAGTCGCAAAGGTCGTGTTGTCAATCACCGCTTTGACATTGGTGGTGATAATAGAAGACTCCAGGAAATCCTTTCAATTTGTATGCGATCATTTCCTTCATGGAAATTTCAGTAAAAGTTTAGAAAGTTGCTAATTTGGAAGATTATTTGCCGTTTCTTCCAGATTTCAAGGCCTGAATATCATTTACGTGGGCAAGAAGGAGACGCAAAAGAAGTTGCTGGAAAAGTGGACGTATTTGCACGAGCTGGATCCTAGGAAAGTACAAAGGCCGGAAGAGACGGAAGCGTGGGCTTTGAATGCAAATCTAAATACAGTGTGCTTGTACTTCGAGGCCTTCAGCTTAATTAAGGATGGCGTTAATTGTGGCAAACTGCAGCCCATTTGCAAGCCAGTAGTGTCCTTACCTGTTCACCACAACAGTAAGTGGATTGCGCATTAGACTTTTAATTAGTTTGACCGTAAGTAAATGCCAAGACAACATTCAAGTCTTTTTCTAAGCCCTGATCGTTGTTGGAGATTTTCCTAGACTTATCGCTTCACTATTATCAGCAACAGTCATTTCTTAATCATGCATCCAGAGTACCCTAACGTTTAACCACCAGTAGTATTAGACGGATATGGATGACAAACCTTTCATTGTTCCAGAAAGTGCTCAAACCGGAGAACTCCGAATCGTCCGCATCGATAAACACACTAGTTACTGCACCGGTGACGAGGAAATCTTCATCCTGGTGGAAAAAGTTGACAAGCGTAAGTACCGCCATTAATTACTTGGAATCACAAGTTTTGCCGATCTTATCTTCGTATAAGCCCCTAATCTTACGTACTGGAAGCTAGTGGCGTTGAACTTACTTCTATTGATTTTCCTCCCGTCTTCTTCACAACCTGCCTACTTATGGAAAGGAGTAAAAGCTCCCATACACATACAACATATTCCATATCGTTAACATGGGAACCGTAGCGTAGGTGGCGCCACGATTGCCAAGAACAGCTGCACTCTGCTGAGGAAATCCCATTCCGAGTGTTAAATGTTTTAAATTCATAATTGGGTTAAGTTAATCGTAGTTTTAGGAGCGAAACACTAATTGTAGTCGAAATAAGTGTTTGTGCTCCATGGGGAAAAACTGACATTTGAGTAGGGAAGGGAGGGAAGAATAGGATCTACACAGGTAGAATTGCCTTAAATCTCTTACACGGGGGGTTTGTGCAGGTAACGTGTGTCACTAGTGCTGACGCTCCTTACAACTCATGGTTAGGAAGGAAAGCATTAGACTTGTTCTTCCTTTACGTGATAATCAGTTTCATGTTTGGGGTTTCCCGAGTCTGACGTTTTTACATGTCCATTAACATTCCACCAGCAGCAGAAGATACATATTAGAAAAGTTTCTCGCAATTATTAATCAGCTAAAGAATTTTCCAATGCAGCTCATTCTCTACACCTTCTTAGTACGTTGCTGTGGCCCTGCCTGGTATGATACGCTACTAACGTAACAGTTGCGATCTGTGAATAGTAAAAGCACAATTATGAAACAATGAGCTCTAGTCCTTGCCCCATGCTTATGAAGGTTACATCTGCTGCATACATTCAGACGCAATGTATTTAGTTCGCTAGCTGAATCCAAGGTGAAAGACCAGTGCCATCTCATCAGTTAGCCTTCTGAATACCGTTTTGCGTGCTACCTTCCTGCTTCAAGTCAACAGTTGTCGATCTACCACCAAGCTTCAAGGCACGAGCATAATAGTAACCTACAGCTGGCTTAAACCCCCATTGACCTGCTTTGTACCTGGCTAGTCATTGGCAACGTCAAATTATTCCTAACCGCACGTTTTTTAAACCAACGTCAAACTCCTTTGAACCTACTGAAAGTGACAAACATGGAAACGAGTCCGACGTACCAGGGAAAAGTGGGCTTGTGCATGCATTAGTGATAAATGTTAGGTAAAAATTCCACAATTACGTAAGCGTAATCTTTAGCTAGTCTTTTACCATGCGTCATTCAAGCTGGCTGTGCAACGTGCAGTGTACGTGAGTAGTAACGAGCTAACTATTCCTTAAACCAAGTGCCAAGGTAATGAGCATGTTCTCTAATAAAGTACACATTCCTTGTCATTTCAATTACTGTGTTAAAGCTAACTAACTGTCATCTGTGTATCAAGCTTTTTGAATATTTCATCTCTTTGCCATTGTTCAAGGAATGTTTTCTTGCGGCGTTTCGAAAAATCCAGGTTCCTACTACGTCTTGCCATCCCAATTCTTGTTAAAAACCGTCCTGAATCACAAGGAATTTCAAACTTTCCGTACTACAAGTACGAAAGAAGGTCAGTTCCGCTTATCCAACGCTAATGTATATTCCGTGTTTTCTTTCCAGATAATATCCAGGTTAAGTTTTTTCAAGAGAGCGACCAGGGAAAGGAAATATGGAAAGCCTATGGAAAGTTTAGTAAACTGGACGTACATCACCAGTACGCCATAGTTTTCAAGTAAGTTGCCGTTGGATTCTCTCTATAATAAAGTAAGCTCGTCATCTACCGATGGGCGAATGTGCAGGTTAGGATGTAAAATTTCACGGGCAAAATTTGCTAAAAATTTACCAACTGGAGATGCTCTCATTAGAATGCATGCATTCTAAGGTTGTGAAAAACGTTGATGAAAAGTACAGCATCAGCTGTCAAGTCCTTGAGAGAATCTTGTTGACTTACTAAAAGAGATTACGCGGAAGTAGAGGAACTTTTTGCAGTACAGTCAGCGCGTGCTGGAGCTGAAAAGTACAGGTTTTTGGCCAGCGGTAAAACTTTTCGTAGTAGTATCTTTCGTCTCCTAATTACCTTAGGCAGACATCTCAAAGTATTAGCTGGAACAAACAGGAGATTAATTTCTTGAAGAAGAAGCTTCTCCGAAGCTTGTAGAACAAAAGTTGCTCGAAATGAGTTTTAAAATTCAGTATACATTATGCGAAAAGCATTTGACAAATTAGCCTTTGCTATCAGTACACGGAAGAGTTGAAATCTGTGCAAGATCAGTATTTCAGACATTTTCTTGTAAGCTACATCTTTTGCCTCTCAGCATGCCACAATATTGACATGAACCTAATTTAACTTGAAATAAGAAATATTTCATTTTAACAATGATTTACCCGCGAAGAGCTGAACAACTTCAGTAGCCAATCGAGCATTAAGCCCAATCCACAAAGGATTGGGAGAAACGCATTGAAGGCATAGTGATACGTGTGCAGTTCTCCTAGCTCCTTTATCAATCCAGGTAATCGTTCAGGTATTCCAAAGAAAGTTGGCACGTTCCTCTCCACATGCACAGCCGTTTCATCTCATACATTTCCTGACCGCCTGAGTAGATACCTCCAAGAGACGTGATCCCAGCAATGACTCGGTCGGTAGCAACGATAGCTTACACGCCCGGTTTACATTCCACACTGACCGCTGCTAACATAAGCTATGTAGGTGATTGAACTTGAGTTGAATTCGTTTTATGGAACGAAAAAGCAGTGGATGGAAATGTACTCGAACTGAAAATGCGGTAGTAGCAATTGCAAATTGGGGCAGTGCATAGGGTAAAGGTCAGATAGGCTTGGGTGTACGACAATCACCTAGTACAAGATTGCGGCTAGCTGATGAACAAATACGTAACCACGAATGAGGAAGTACGTGTGCTCCCTAGAGAGGTCCACGCTGTTATTTCAGATAACGAAGGAAAGCAAGTCCATTGGAACTACTTACAAATCCCTCAAGACAATTAGCTATGGAATGCGAATCCAAATGATATGTTATAAATCAAATCAATAGCTTCTGTTTTTAAAACTGGATGATGATGAAACGCAGTCTTGGGATTCCAATACCTTGAAATTACAAACATAAAACAATCTTATGCTTTGTGTTGCATCGGCGCACGAGACAGTAATATACAAACTGAACGGCTCGACTTTTAGAAAGGCCGAAATTAGAGATCCAATTTCCGTCTTCCTCTTATGGATTATCGATAGAGAGGTGGGAGTACACGTTTGTATTTCATGATTTTAGCCAGCTATGTAAGTTACTCCGGAATAAAAGCCGTGAGAAGTTCAATATGTCCTTTAGACTTCAGACTTGAATAGAGACCCCGTGGGTCTGTGTGATGTGTGATGCAAATTGAAAATTGTCTTGCACCATTGATCTGGAATACGGCTTTTACTTGAAGTTGGGCGTAACGCATTTGTAGCACTCATCTCCTCAACTTCAGCAAGAAGGACCGTACTAACTTCGGTAATTGTATCCTATTATACTGTTCAGGTGAAAAAGTGAAAAAGTTACAAGGAAGGCGTTACGAATCACGTATGTATTCGAAAAGGAGAGAGCTGCCAGTCGTTGTTACCTTCAGCTTCGGATTAAACCGAGTTCCGGTGGGCAGTAGGCTGCTAAGTTTACCTCATAGCAAGTACCGCTGCTAATCAAATTCGCAGAAACTTTAGTTTTGAGCGTTGTCAAAAATTCTCACGAAGAAAGTGAAGGTTTGGATAATACCTGAGCTGAACGTAAATTTAACGGCAATATATCTGATTGCGTCATACGAGTTTTACGCGGTTAGGGCTTTTCTAAGAACTAGTATGAGAGGTACCTCACTTGCAGAAATTCCCCTCATGGAGATGAGTTGACAGTCTCTCATCGACGTCCACAATGGCCTCGTCCGCAGATCACACGAGACATTCGACTTGACAGGTCCTGAAGCGATTCTGTGCAGGTACTGGGATCAAAGTGTCTGGAAAGGAAATTAACAAGGATCATAAAAATAGTTGCTGTAACTCACAAAGGAGACGGGGAATGGTACAAGCATGAAATATTGTTGGCTTACAAATCGGCATTTCCCAGGCGTGTTAACAATTCATTGTAAACGTATAGCGTACGTGTATGCGATACATGTAAAGGAAATTGGTTTTACCACATTTACGATTCTTCATCAACCAGAGGTTTTGTGTTCCTTTCACTTACTCATTAAGGCAAAAAGAATGATGCAAACGCTTGGATTTCCTACTATGACAGGCAAACTGAATGGTGCATGATTCAATCTTTCCATATTCAGATCAGTCAAGTTCACTTTGTCTGTTCCTCTGGGGCAATGCGGGAATTCTATGTTGGGAGAGATCAGAAGATTCTCGTTGACCTAAAGCTTTCACAAGAATTTTTGCGTTCTTTCCCCAGCTCGAAAGTAAATTAACGGAATCTGTCTCTGTCAGAAAATCCTGAGTGCAAGACAATCGAAGATAATGAAAGTACATCGACTTCATTCAAGTTTAGTTGTACTGCGAAGTGTTAACTTTTTTATACCAAATTACCAACTGGCCTTGGCTTTGCGAGCGGTATGGATCCAGTCAGGTAGTCGTGAGTAACGGCGCATTCTGTTTGGTTATCGTCTATTCAGCCCCCGCTGGTACTTAGCTGATCTGTATCAAAGCAAGTTATGCTTAGCCCCGAGACTTAGTGGAATTTCCATTCCAAGTCCGCAAACGCTTTGTTCATAGATTGCATTCAATTAGTATTCCCTGTTGATGCATGATGCCGTTCAGAGCTTCATTTCATTCAGAGTTCACGGTTCTTTTGCTATTTACTGAGCTCCTGGCAATCCCTGCTGTCCCAACTCCTTCCGCCCTAATTCAAAACCTGTGCCTCGTCTTGACTCTCACTCATCTTTGCCACTTGTTGCAGTAATGTATTACCAACCCAGTCAAAGTCATCCAGGTCTTCCTATCGGCGATCTGAGCTCACTTGCAGTTTTAAACCAGCCTTGAAACATGAAAGAGGAACCTGTCAAGAACAGCAGTGGTGCAAAAGTTGTCAATTACGACCGAAGTCCGTGATTGCCACGGTCCTGTCGTCTTGTGACAGCGAAAGGAAAGCTTGCTGTCAGAGAATGGAGTACATTGCGTGGAAGGCACTCTCAGCTGGTGTAGTTATTTAACCCTGTGTCGCTATGGCAAATCAGACTACCTCCTGGTCAATGCATCAATATTTCGCTACCAAGGCAACATCGGATGTCAGGTATTGCCCGTGACTGTGAGCTGTGAGCGAGGCGTGATTCAGGGAATCTTATCTTGTGCGGGGATTTTTATCCTCGATGATTGCGTTACTATCTCATTGATAAAGCCAGTCATACGATACTTCCTTTAGCGGAATGAATCAACAGCATCTGCACTCGTCAGTGGGAAAATAAGTTGGGGTTTCCTGAACTTCACCCTATGCAATGCTCTTGCACTGTG
>VRMD01003816.1:0-10214 GCA_009872375.1 Sminthurides bifidus | reverse complement strand
TGGCATTTCATCTCAGTGAATCGAACCACTGGTTTTTGTGGTCCCATGTCAAAAGTCCTTCACCTCCTCCCCTTTCTGTAACTGACACTTTTGACTTTCTCCGACATTTCAATAACCACTAGCCGTTCCGAAGCATAACAACCAGGAGCTACAAGCACTAACACAAACTTAAAGATGCGGTGTTCTATAAAATTAAATTGAGGTGAAAATACCGTTTTAGAATCGACTCTTCAAGCGAAAAAGTTTAAGCCAAGGAAATAAGAAACTGTTGAAAATTTGTGAAACTGAACCGAAACTTTCACATTAAAGGGAGAATGCCTGCAATAAAACCAGTACATAATAAATTTTTCCTTCCATAAATCACCCTTTTCCATCCTTTGTCATGGTTACTTGGACGTTTTGCATTGTGAGGCTTGTTCCTTGTCACTAGGTGATTTGTCATCCTGGAGTTCCGCTGTTGCATTTGACAGCGGTTGAATGGCTGTTCGAAGCCACGGTTCCCAGCACGGAATAATAGGGTCCCGAAACAATCGCGGTGAAAGCGTGCATTTCCGCTCCTGTTGGTCGGACCTGAAGTCTGCTTTCACCGCAATCAATCGTCTATCATGTACAAGAATACCACCGATCTTTCACCACTCGAACACTTTCACCACTTCCGAACCACACAAAGCCTTAAGAGGTGGGAGGGGCAAGCTACTGAGGAAGCAATGACATCCTGCTTGTCTTCAAGCTGACAAAACTAACGATCAATTGTTTGCTCCAGGCTTGACTTTCTTAATCTGCAGTGCAGGCTCAGGAGCTGTTCGCACGACTTCCCCTTTGCATAGGCCAGATGACACGTTTCGCATTTCCCGAGCTGAAATCAGGCTCTGTGGATTTGACAACCGGTCCGTTTGCATTACCACCAAGTTTCATACTCACTTTCTCCTGAATTTGTTCATTGAGGCCACAGCAACATACTACGAGTCCCTGAACTCTGTCGACAGTTCCGCTCTGGATCCTTTCTTAATCCAAAAATACAAAGTCCTTGACTTGTTGGCAAGAAGGGAGCAATGGGATTTAATCCATTCGTGAAAATGGAAGGATTAAAACAGAACAACAAAGGACAAGCGTATCCTGCATTAACTTAATTGAGTTACGGTGTTCTTGATCATGAGAGCTTGTTTCTTGAATCTTGAGAGCAGGGGAAGAAGAGGCCTTTCCGAAACTATACAGGCAGCAGTATCCACGTAGCAAAGAGCTACGTGAAAATCCCAAGGAAGAATGAATCTTATTATTGGCCCTGTGTATTGAATCCTGAGTAGCGAAACACAGGAGACTTCCAGCAGCAACTATAAGAACTTGAAAATACACAGTTGGAACTACAAGTCTGTGCAATGTAATCTCATGACTGAAAGGGAAGAAAGGCGAAATTTCTTCAAAAAAGGAGAGGAATTACGTTGCAGTACTACCTTAGTACCGTATAATGGACTTGTGTAGAGCTGAAGAATACGGTTCTTTACCTCTATTCCAGTGATTGAACAAGGGAGTATTGACTCACTAGCTGCAGAGTTATGGTACTCATCATTGGGCAAGTCAAGTGAACATGATTGATGGTGTGGAAAAATTAAGGACTGGTGGTGAATACGCGAAAGAAAAATGTTGGATTCTAGTGCTTCCTGTGTACTAGAAAGAGACAAATGGAGCTTTAGAGTACGGAGAGACTCCATTCAATGCGGTATAGCTTCGTGCATTAGGTAATATATGGATTAAATGAGCCATAATGATCAAATTATTTCTTTCCACCGCAGCTGGATATTGTCCGACCATTTGGGACGACCTCATCTGCTGGCCACCATCACCACCAGGTTGTGTTGCAGAAATTACCTTGCCCATCCTACGTACCGAACATCAATCACCAGGTAAGTAGACAACTTTCCCAAAAAGTACTTACGCTAATAGCCCTCTGATAACGGTTCGTCAGCATTGCAGAGGGATTCAACTTGTATGCTGATAAAGGCTCTGGAGATGATTTTTTCTGATGGTAATCTTCTAAAAGGAATTCAAGTCGGATCCACACCTTAACTTTATTATCATGCCAATTTACGGCCCTTACGCCAGTATTCCTATAAGTAAAACACGGTTCCAGTATTTTTCCTACCAATCAGAGACAGCAAATGCAGACGATTTTTTACGTTAATTACCTCGTTTTGTGCACGGTATTCGCTTGGTTACAGTTAGAATCAGAATTGCACCTAACTCAAAGATAATTAATATTACCAATAGCAACTTAGAGTCATTGTAAGTTTGCAAGTCCATGAAGTCAGAGGCATTGGCACAGAAAGCGAAGGGTTTTATAGGTTCATTGATTGCCGTCCAAAGGCTTAAAATCTGTCACATCTTTAAAACTTTGATAAATCACGTCTTTTAACTTGTGTGAACTGGAACATTTCGCGGAGATTTGCAAAGCTTGTGACTTCAGGACCTGGCAATTCAATTTTATATGCAGCATGATGAGGTTGAAGTTTCACGGAGGCTCGTAAACAGCATGTGTTTAGTTCTTGGTGAAGAGTAGAACAGCACATGAAACCAGATACTTTTATGTCTTCGGTAATGATAAACTTGACAAGGAACATTCATCCAAGGCCAAGGCATCATTTACACTACCATTAGTAACATAAGGAGGTTGTGTTTAGTGCAGCACATTTTCCTAGCTTGAGAGGGAAACACACCTTAACTTTGTTAAAAAAGTGAAGAAAGAATAAAGACCAAGCACCTCTTAAATTTTATCTGGCATGGAAAAATGATGTTTATAATTTCCTTACTGTGTTCCCAGAAAATGAGTTTACTGATGTTTTTTCTCCCTCTTCCTTCATGTACTATCGTCTCTGTAACACAAGAAACTTTCTCCTCAGGATTTTGCGATAGGTTACTCGGTGAAGAGAGCCACTCAGATCAAGTAACATGGGAAATCCCTAGTACAGTGTTTCAACCTTTCATAATGGCTCTCTAAGTTTTTAACGGCAAGTTTAGGTTTTAACCAGAGCGAACGGCTGTACCATCACAATTTCGGCGCATACAGCCTGTTTTCCAGCTGGTACATATTGGATTAGAGGTACGATTACCTCGGGAAAGGTGATATCATTTCTAAAATAATGTAGCGAGGGTTCCCCCTCGTCGAAAAAAACCTTTCACGAGGTACAAAACTATCTTTATAATATCTTCTTCCTGCATCGCAGGACCAAGAGATTGCGTTATAGCATAACGGAATGAAGAAATGTACGCTAAGGAGTTTCTCCTTCATCTCGGTAAATTATACAATTTGTCGCCAGTCACAAGCCTTTTGGTTTTTCGCATGCGTAAAAGCAGGTATGTATGAAAGATGACCCTTATTTACTATTGAGGAATCCATGTTCCATTTTCTAGTCTTCGGTCTTGGTATCATGGACGGTAGCCATTGCAAGTTGTGACGCAAGTTTGTACTTTTTGTTTGTAATTTGTCTTCTTATTGCTCGTATTGACGTTGTAAAGCTACTGCATCAGTCAAAATAATGCTACTTTCAATACCGCCGGATTGCGAGCAGAGAGGCATTACTTTCCGAAAACTACGAAGAACTCTCAGAACAAACTTTTGTCGGATAAATATTTTTGTATGGGCATGTAACATGTGACCAAAGTAGGCAATTCGACGAGCATAAGTTCCAACAACTTCACGCCTTTGAAATATCCTGTTGGGCCCCCATCAACATGTGACATCTTGAGTAGGAAACTGGCGCCCACTCAGGGATGTTAGACAGTACACGAACCCATTAAAGGCACGGAGACATATGAAAGTGAAAGCAGAGGACAGGGGAAGGAGAGTTTGCGACTTGGCAGCTTCCCAATCCGTACATTTGGGAAAAGTTTTCCCTCGGGAATAATTGGAGCAAATTGCAAGGAAGGAAAAACTTTCAGCGTTTAAGCTCGGTCACTAAATTGAATCATGTGATTTGATTTGCACATGGTGTTTATATGGAAAGGAGTGGAGTATAGATCGTCTGCTGGTGCTTTTCCTGCAGTTATAATTTCTGCGTTGAGAAACGTGATTATTCCAGTCTGACGGTAGTCGATTTAAAGGTTGCCTACGGCAGCTACTGATATTTTTACAGTAGGCTTAAAAATAAGTAAAATTCAACCTCTTTTAGAATGTTTCTACTTCCCAAAAATTGTAGGCATGCTTCTTATCAATGTCAATGTCAGCCTTAAATAGTTTCAAAGATAAGTTCCAACTGTTACCGGTGGGATTCTGTCTCATTGTTTGATTCGCCACTGTCAGGGTGATATCCGACACATGACACGAAGTGTGGGTGGAAGAGGAAATTCAGAAACTTTTTTCTAACAAGTAACGCCTTTACGTCGTGCACAATTCTTTCTTCGGAGGTCTTTCTCCATGACAAGTTAGGATTAAGTAAATTGATTTTCAGTAACTTATTCGGAACGAGTAGATGGTCAACTGACATGACTTAAAGCCTGTACCGTGACGCACTTTTGTCACATCTCGAGCCTATCACATTTCATCTGAAGGATGCTCAAATAATTCAGTTCTGACCTCCTTGTTCAGCTCTCCTCAAATTACAAGCTAATTATAGACATTTGATTCCAGGAATACGCCAGCAAGTTATGTACAACCAATGGCACATGGTACTACCGGCATGACTTGAAAAAAGGTTGGACGAACCTCACTGACTGTTACCTACCGAAATCATCTGTATCTGCCCCTGTGACCCCTGATATGGTCAAGGTAATTAGGAAACTATAGCTTCTGCATTCTAAGTAATAGCCGAACTAGCTTAAGAAGACACTAGAATAATAGACGATACTTGGAATCCATGACTTCAGAACTGTTTGCCTTCCTTCTTATTCTTACAGTCATGCTTCAATGATAATTTTACCTGTTTGCAGGATTACCTACCGGTAATAAAAGTAGTATCTCTGATCGGCTACGCGGCGTCTCTAATAGCATTAGTCCTGGCTCTCACTATCCTCCTATCGATCAAGTAAGTGAAATTCACACAGAGCATGAGCCAAACCACCCATGAAGTTCAGATACATGCAATCTTGAAATCAGACGTAATCTTAATGCCACCGAGAATGAACGTCGAATGTCCAAAAGATAAATGATAGATCCACCGAGATGAGTTTATCATTCGGTTGAATTATATTCCATCTTCTTAGGAGATTAAGATGTCCCAGGAACACGCTCCACATGCATCTATTCGCTTCCTTCTTGCTGCGAGCTTCAATGAATTTGCTGAAGCAAATCCTCTTCTCTCAATCCGGCGGCCTTGGCTTGCCAAACTCCTTCAAGAAAGAAGAGAACTGGATACGACTTTAACGTACAACATCCGGTAAATAAATTGAATTTGATTATAATTCTCTCAAGTCTGGCATCGTTTCCCTTAATTTTCTCCTTCGGACGAGAGTGAAAGTGAGGCAAATTATCGGAGGACCGACAGAGGAACGGGTGTGCAAACATCACGCTCTGGTCTTTGAATTTCCTCGATTTGATAACTGAGCCAAGATGGAAAAGATGGATACGAAGAAGCAGCAGGCTACTTCGGATGCATCTGATTCTTGGTCTCGGTATAGACGAGCTCAATCGTTTCATTACAGATGAATTATTCCTCCAGGTGTATTTAATATTTCAAGAAATGTCTCTTTCCAGAACTGGGAGTGCAAACTTGTTATCAGCATCTGGCAATACGCCATATTATCAAACTACTTCTGGATTCTGATGGAGGGCCTGTATTTGTTCAATCTCATTTTCTTTGCACCCTTTTCCGATTCCAGTGCAATTACCCTCTACGTGGTCCTTGGTTGGGGTAAGTGATTTTCATAAACCTTGGATCTCTTTCGCGATCTTCATCTCGATCTCATCCTCATTTATCATGTTGATCAATTCACGCTCAGCTATACCCGATCTCATTGTCTTGTATTCTTTACAAGGCTGGAAGCGGAGTGCGTTCTACGGTTACTTAGTCGTGTGTTTTATGGAACTGTTTCTTTTGCATGGTTCGAAACAATTCATACCGAAGAATGGAGCTTGGTGAATAATTTATTTCCAAACTTGTGCGTGATTCCCAAATCCGCGAAATTCCCATGTGTCAAGATTTTCTCCCGTTGCTAATCCACAAATGATCCGGGTTTTTACCCCTTCCCGCTTCGTGTGCTCATGGCCTTGTTCAATGATGAATAGGTGCGCTTGAATATTCACGGAAGTTAGGTTTTCTCCGAATGATGTATAACCGTAGGGCTAAAAGTATATTGTAAAACAAGGTATGAAAACAAGGATTCAGACCGGATGTTTAGCAAAAGAGACTCAATGTTCCGAAGTAATCCAACCTACGAACCTACCCTGCCTTGCATGCTTTAAGCATTTTTTTTATTTCTCGTAATTTATCGATATGTTATTGGAATTTATTACTTGAGCATGTCAGACACATTGATTCTACAATATTATTCATTCAAGTTGTTCATTGCATAGGATGCCCCCTGATCGTGGTCTCGGCGTGGGTATTGGCAAGAATTTACGGGGACGATACGTTGTGCTGGACGACGCATAACAGTGAGGACACGGTCTTCAATTTGTTTTACATCATTCAAGTACCTATTATCATATCCATTATCGTAAGTTTGATCTTCTTTTCATTCAGCTTATTTTATTTTTTAGAATTGTATGCCAATTAAAAAGATGCTTTACAAATCTGTAGAGCCCCGTTCTTGTATTTCAAATACTCCATTGGAGTTCACTACTCGACTTGAATGACTGATTATGCCTTTGGTATGCCTTCCGCCCGTAGCTACGGTAGCCGTAGAATCAAGTTGTTTTATCG
This sequence comes from Sminthurides bifidus, assembly GCA_009872375.1. Lineage (NCBI taxonomy): Eukaryota > Metazoa > Arthropoda > Collembola > Symphypleona > Sminthurididae > Sminthurides > Sminthurides bifidus. The sequence goes on along the minus strand of VRMD01003816.1, from coordinate 3,363 downwards.
ATTCGAAAAGCAATATATTTGTACCTTACTGAAAAAATTTCACATCGGGTCCGATCCATGACTTTCATGGTGTGAGCTCCGAAAAAATATTGCAGGGGTTTGAACATTGAACATTTCTAGTTTTGAACATAAGTATAGGCCTTCAGTTAGAATGAGAAAATCATATTTGAACGATAACTGTTTGGTCGCATCTGGCTTTTACATTTTAAAACTCTCCAAGGAGACTTGGCCCTCATACAAATGCAAATTCAGGGCGAAAATCAGAAAATCCCTCCTCATTGACTTTCATTCTGACTTTTTTTCCAGCTCAACTTCATACTTTTCCTCTGCATCATTTGGGTCCTTCTCGTTAAGCTCTCATCTGCAGTTTCTATAGAAACACGGAAATACAGGTACAGGTATGTTCTTTAGATTGCTGTAGTTCGCTCAATTATTCTAATTTTGTTCGCTACTGCTTCTTCGCAACGTGATCGTGTGCTAACGCAGACTTATGTGACTTGGTGCTTCTGTACAAGGTGGCAATCAAGCTTTGCTTTGGAGCAGGCGGAGAAACTTTTTAGTAGCACGTATAAAGCTTGTGTCAGATTTCTTCTCCTAGTTAAGCAGCTCGTTAGTCCGTCGATAATGAATCGTATTATCGTCATCATGTATAGACGTTAGACCGGAGGTTCTACGAGCTATAAAGCTTCAATCCTCCATCACGTTGCATAGCCAATGGAAAAATGACGAGGACTAAATTGATCTTGTGATGCAGGAAATGGGCAAAATCTACTCTGGTACTCGTCCCACTTTTTGGCGTTCATTATGCTCTGCTCATGGTGCTGAAATATTACGCCCAAGACAACCTGGAAATCGAGATCATCTGGCTCCTTTGCGATCAGCTCTTCGCGTCCTTTCAAGTAAGATAATGATTGATTTTTCAGAGTTTCTTCTACGTCCGCACTTCCCTTGTACTTACCATCTTGTTTCAACCTCCCCAGGGTTTCTTCGTCTCCATTCTGTACTGCTTGCTGAACGGGGAAGTTCGATCAGAATTGCGGAAACTGTGGACATCGTACTGGATGTCTGTAAACGAGGACGGCCGGGGTATTCCCATGTACGGACTGTCAGCTCGATTTAGGTAAGACAGGTCCACGTATTTTCCTTGTTTTTGAAATTAGATTGGGGTAAGAGCAACTTCGGCACTGACAGTCGCACTGGGCGTTCAAATGCACACGATTTTGCATTTCGTTGCAAATTCTAGTGGGAAATGTGCAACAACCTTGTACAATATGAATGTTCCAATTACACCGTTGAGCAATTCCAACACTCGACTCATCTACATAGAATAGCAGACCATGCATAACGTCACTGCGCTAATTTTGCCTCATTGCGACATGAACCAGTACTGTCACATGATAAGCCGAACTTTCACTTAAGCCGTGATGCCAACGGAGCTCAAGGAGCATTTCAAGTCTTGGATCTGACGAAGCGTGTAATGAAATTGTGTCAAGACATTAAGGGAGGGAAATTAGCAATTCCCAAGCTAGATCCATGCAAAAGGTCCGCTTCTTTTTCCATGCCAATCGTACTAACTTGTGTCAGCCGGCTAATCGGAAGGTTACAGTGAGAGTGTTTCTCGTCTCAACGTCACTCATTCCCAAGAAAGACGCTTGATGAGTTTCCATAAGGGGTGCGGCCACAGATCATTATTCGGATCGATAGAATCAATTAAGCGGACGCGTGCTTTTCCCTCTGTTTTGCAACAAGTTTTACGAGCGGCTGTAGCCGTTTTCCTCTACGATAATGTTTGATCCTTAATGTCGCCATCGGACTGTTTGAAATTACGTTCTTGTACTTCTTTCCCGGGCAAGATATTCCGCTACGAGACACTTACCATGAAAATTGTAGGTGGGATAGCATCAGGAATTGCAATTGGAAAAGGATTCACGTTCAGAGCTAAAAGTAGAGGCCAAGACAAATGTACGTTGTCTTGAAGTGAAGTTTCTAATACCGCCATTGATGTTTTGGACCCCACCTTCTCGATTTTCAATTCGCATGTAAAACACATAACAGTTAACTACATATCGAAAACTTAAAGTTAATTGAGATAGACTTGTTTGATCCTTAATGTCGCCATCGGACTGTTTGAAATTACGTTCTTGTACTTCTTTCCCGGGCAAGATATTCCGCTACGAGACACTTACCATGAAAATTATAGATGGGATAGCATCATGAATTGCAATTGGAAAAGGATTCACGTTCAGAGCTAAACGTAGAGGCAAGACATGCCGACCAAATGTACGTTGTCTTGAAGTGAAGTTTCTAATACCGCAATTGATGTTTTGGACCCCACCTTCTCGATTTTCAATTCGCATGTAAAACACATAACAGTTAACTACATATCGAAAACTTAAAGTTAATTGAGATAGACTAAACCTTTTAGACAGGTGAATCTGAAGCCTCCGAGCGTCTTTGCTGTACATGTTGAGGTTAATTGACAGCAACGTAGTTACCATAGAGCACCGGATATTAGGAAAGGAGAGGAGCTGCAACTGAGAGCTTGACTAAATTAGCTTCCTCATCTCAGTGGGAATGCTTTTGAAACAGTTTGCAATTGCCTGAAAGCGCCGCAGGGCAGAGCAACAAGTGATGGCTCACATGTTTTTCTCGGACTTGCGGCCTCTGTAGTATGATTGCTTCTGAAAGATCAAAGCGCGTTGCCATGGCTACGCAGAGTTGTAATTACCAGCCTGATGCCGATCCAGTGACCGTAACGAGCGTTTTGTATGATTTCAGATCCACCGGAGGAGATACAACGTTGCCGAACGAGTGCACAGAAGAGCATCATCTCAACGACTTGAGTTGCTATGACGATTCAAAACGTGGAAGTAGTTGTGGCAAACGTTCCATACCTCGAACCGTCATTGAAGAATGTCACTCGCCGACAAATAGTTAGATAAAGGGGGCGCTATTTCCTCAAAGTTTGAAAATTCGCCTGTCTGAAGAACGCTCTTGTATCCGTCCTATAGAGAGAAAAGCCAACTTTTATGAATTAACTTTTTCATTACGTGCAGTTCCCTATTAGCGTTCCCGCGTTCTGGTGAAATGAGTGCAGATTGGAGCTATAATGGTGCTTTGCTGTTCTTTAGTATTTAAGTACATGCCAAAGCATGAGCGAAAGCTTTTATTGCTTTAACAGCTCGGTGATTGACGGCGCTGAAATTTTAATCAGAAATGGATTTCCTTACCGAGAAGTCTCTCTATTTCCCTCGAAGCCTTAGCGTAAATAATACAGGGTTGACAACGTTCCGGAGAACGAAAGTCGATTGCACCACCAACGATGAGATTGGGATTGCAATCTTTGCCTACGGCACTGTGTGT
>VRMD01003815.1:0-10214 GCA_009872375.1 Sminthurides bifidus | reverse complement strand
ATATCCCCAGGAGCGTTTTCCTTTGGAACCACCCGTATCCCCCTCGAAACGAGTTTTCACTTCCTTCCTTTCTTTGTCTGAAAATGATGACTTGTCAAGCTATAATCTACATGACTATGTAACTGCACATCACCGGAGCAGCCGCTAAATATCTTCAAAAGCCCTTACTCTGCCTAAAAAGCATGTACAAATCTAATCAAGCTTTCCCGTTCCATAAACTTCTAAAAGCAGTACATGATCGTACCTCCCACAACTCCTTACACTCGTCCACAGTCCACGCACATTCAACAACAAAAACACTGACTACATCATTTACTTGCTCGAACTGCTATCACCTCTTTGATTACGACAATTAATACAATGACCAAAATCACGTTATCGCTCCAGATGAACCTTGAAGCAGCTACTTGAAAAGATGACACCACTTGCAAAGTGCATCGAATGCCAGAAACACACTTGAATTTATCAATTCAGCAACTTCAAACTTGAAAGCATGAAGTTCAAAGAAAGGAAGCCTTTATCTCAATCGCCTTCTTATGATTCTGATAGGTGAAAGACAGTCTAACGAAAACTAAAAAGACAATATCAATCCTTGTTATTCACTTACCCATTAGTTGGTATCCTGAGAAGAAAGAGGATCTGTTCAGTTCGATTGAGAGATTTGTACGTGTTCATCAGGTCTGTGAGCCGGGATTCATCGACGGGTTCGAGGAACTTGCGCAAATCCGAAGTTCCGCCATTGCACTCGCCGTTGGTGCCGTTATCACGATGATTGTTGCTGTTACTCACTCCGTTGTGGCCGTTAACGTATCCATAGAAATGACTACCACCTGACTCGATTAGCTCGTCGCTGACCTCCTGTTTAATCATGGTATTTTCCTCCTCACCAATGTCTGGTAGCGTACTCAATAGCTTTTCGATCACTTCCGACCGAATTTTGTCCATGTTGATAAAAGCTTTGTGGTCTCTGACAACGACAACGACGACGACTCCTTCTTGTTTTCCTCGCGTAATTCAATAGTGATTGGAGAGAGGAAGAATGGTAAAAAACTATCCTGATTTCCAAATTCCAGAGGAAGAAGAGACGAGCGAAAGAATAAAAATGATAGATAATTATGCTATTTATGTAATTAGTTTGTGTTTAAAACTTATAATGCACGAAAACCCCGAGGAAAAACCTTAATATAGGAAAAGATAAATTCTGCATTCAGTCGCGACCCGTCCTTTCACCCCTAGTGCTTAGCATAAGTAGTGCTATGGCTCCTAACTGCGGTTAAAAAAGAAATCATTACGTGGTTAAACGTTTTAAGGTAATTAATTATTTTCTAAAAGGTAATTTCTATTACATTATACAGTAAAAAATATACAAAAACTTTTGTCTCTCTCTCACACACTTATCTCGCTCGCTCCCTCTCGCTCACTCGTCTCAAAGGGAACTTTAACTCTCCAAGCCGAGGAAAACTACAGCAGTTCAGGAGCTAATCCCAAGTAACGTTCCTGATTATTCGACTCCTCTTTTCTTCCATTCAATTGCATTGCCATAGCAAGTCTACCAGCCAAACTGTCTCCAACGAACATGTAGCATAAACTGTTTTACCGTAGAGGCAATGCAGTGTATAAACACCATCTCACAACCTTTGTCAGGGAAAACAGTTCAACGGGTATGCTTTCCCCCGTGCATTTCCACATCTTCCCCTAAAGGAGATTTGCCCTGGCACAGGCTTCAATCTATCGTCAAGATCTGTTCGTCACCCATGGAATCAGCCTATGAGCATAGCGAAGGTAAGCATTGCATCACGACTCCTCCAGAGCACTTGGGATCAACCACATGTTATGTATTCATCTAATCCAACTTATCTGCACCTCAGCACGATACCGTTGTGGCAAAAAAGGCGACACATTGGAATACTTTGTTCACTCCTGGATGAAGAAGCATGCTAGGGAAAAGTTACAAAACAAATCGTGCAAGGTGATAGGAATGATTTAAAGGCGATATTCGAGCACAATATCGCAGAAATCAGCCATATACCACGTCCATGCTCGCTTAAGCTTCAAGACGGTGCACTTTCCCGATACAGTCTTGGAAGAAAGACAAGAAGGCAATCCCTAAGGCGATACAGTATGCACAGCCTCTGCATACTCAGTCAGCTGGGCAGGCCATTAAATATGTCGGAGCTGGGAATTCGCGTCGGTGATTCGCGAATGGGTGAACGTGCCTCCAGTGCACAAGTGAGTTAATGAAGACGGTTTTGCAAACGATGCTTGTTCATGCACACTGTTTAAGCATGGTCCTATTCCTTGCCATTTGCGAATTGCTTGCTCATTTCGCATCCCTCCTTTTGATTCACGGTCGCTCCTTTTGCTGTGGTTCCTTTAATTTGCTTCCGAGCTCGGTCAAAGTCAAAGTCAAAAAGTGAAATCAAATGCTGGCAGCGAGTCTCATGCTTGCTCAGGCAATAAGCCATGACGATGATTCCCTATCTACCCGCCGTCTATGCTTTCCTTTATGCCAAATTCCAGTGTTGGAACATAAAGCCGTGGCCGTAGACTGTTGGGCGCTCAAGACTCCATGAATATGACAAAAGATATTTGCGAAAATCAATTCCATCCGCTACTCCCATACACCTCTGCACTATTGTATGAGTTTTGCACTGGGGAGCAGAATGCTCCATGTGTTTGCACAATTGGTATATTTGCACTCCATTTGGCATGTGATACGACTTGACTTACATGGTATCTCAGAGATTCGGATTATTTTGCCGTAAAGCTCTCCAAGGGATTTTATCTCCTTGGAGGATGGGTGAACTGTGGTATAATGCCTCATTGGGAATTCCGTATGGTGATGCCGTCCAATTTCCCTCTCTTTATGGATTAATGCCTGTGCAAATGTTTAGGCAGATTTGCAGGTGGATTTCTTACATGAATTTTAAGCCTTGTTGAAAATCCTACCCGTAATGACTTCAGGTCCTCCTCCTCAAGCTAAAGGGATTCATCAAAGTCCTCTCCAGAATCCACCTTTAATTCTGCAGCATTGCTTTTCCAGTTCAATTGTAATCGAATAAAGTCAAGGATCTGGAAGCTGGATTGCTCTTGTCGTTTTCCAAAGAACCCTTGAAATCTCTTGGACCTGCAACTATAGTCTCCCTGGTTTCTCTTTTCAAAATCAATGAAATTGTTCACTGTCCATTGCTTCTGAAGTCTCCATCAGACTCCATAGTTGCCCTCGCTTCCAGAAGAAGTAACAGGGCGAGGAAAGTTTCCACCCTGACCGAGTCAGATATGGATTTGAGAAGCGGTCATTAAAATGAGGAATGAAGTGCCAACTCCAAGAGAGAAAATAAATGCAAAATCCCCGTGATCCATTCCATTCCACGCTATTAGACAAAGGCTAGAAGCTAACCTTGAATTTGTTCAAGCAATCTAATACTAATAATCCGAAAGGCTTGTGGACTCCACAGGAGACGTGGTGATGGAAAACGTTCGTGATTCCTTCTCTCCATGCGTAAATGTCAATTTAATGATGAGCATTGGTACTACGAAAGCAGATGAGCATTTAAGCCGGCACTGGTTTTCGGCTGTTTTCTGAGCCGGTGTAACGTAGCTGGGAACCGAAGTGGTGGGATACCGAAAGGAAACGTTTGCAAGGTGATACGCGCCGAAGTTACGAGAAAAAGCAGAGGCTGAACAAACGCACGTTAACTTTGTACATTAGCTCTCCTTGCTCTTGACTTTTTGACTTGGCAATGACTTATTTTCTCGTCTTTTCATCGAGTAAAAGTTAAGTATCAAAGTTACTTAAGACTCAAGACCCGCTACTGTGAGTTGGTACATCACAGCCGTACGGTAGGCATTAGACAAGCTACTGAAACCCAAGTAATATGAATTTTGGAAACGTGTTCTCTCTTGGACTATCCCACTGGTTTCGTGAAACACAATAATTAAATTCCTCACTCTAGCAACAGATTGAACGGGCTTGGCGATGAAACGAGATGGAGTGTGTGTAATAAAGTGAATGAGTTTTTCTTTCCTGTGTGCTTCTGGACATGAGATGAAAAAAGAATTCGCCAAGGTTTTTCACATTTGCCACTGCTCTCCTGCCTTCCTTCGCTTCTTCTTCCTTGCCTTTTGCAATTTGCTGTACTTTGGACCTGCCTGGTATGCATACACTGCAGTGTGAGATGAAGCTGTTGGTTTGTATGTTGGTATAGCTCAAACAGCCGTAGTTGATCTGCTGTTTCATCATCATCACATACCCAAACTTCTATAATGATGCCGCGGTGGCTCAAGCAAAGATGAAGAGACCGAACGTGGTGTAAGACATGAGCCGAAGAGCTCGCGAGATGAGGAAACCCAAGTTGGAGAAACGTGTGTGTAGACTCTTTCTCGCGTCCTTTTCACCTTGCTGTGATCAGATCTAATTTTGCGGAGATTACAAGCGAGATGGCATACAAAATTCAAACATTGTAAAGATTACGTTAATGCATTTTTGCTACGCCCTGTTCAAGGACTATGAAGGGCTTTTCTTCCCTCGGAAAATTCTGCTAGGTTGACGGAATGCAGCGTAGCTGAGCAATTGTAATTCGGCTAATGCTTCGGAACATTCTGCTATTCAATACTGCACTCATCATATTAAGTTTTTAACCACTCGAGTATTAGCATGTGGACCTGAAAAATGCACTTTGAGGCACAGAAACAACTGAGGAATCCTATAGCTAAGATGTTTTGATACTGATGACGGGATTACGTTTCTTTTTTTCTCTCTCTCTCTCTCTTGATCTCTGGTTTAAAATCAGAGCTTGGGTTAACCAGAGCGTATGGCTTCCAGCTGGGAGCTATGAAAATGATTGTGTGCAAAAAGAGAGAAGTCAGAGATGAAGGAAGAGAATGCATGACTTGGAACTTTTTGCAAGTGTGGTTGCAGAAGACTGCGTGGTAACTTACTTTTGCCGCGATTATTATTCCAGTCATGGGGTTTAATTCACACGGTTGGTCTGATTCCTTCAAACTGATAGCGAAAGAGATGCTCGGACAAAAAACTGTTTCTTCAAGGTAACAACAATGCAGTGTTGGATGGAGGGATGAGATGCAAAAGTATCCTTGTTCCACGTGTGAGCAAACGTAAAGTGCGAAGATAAAGAGGATTAAAAGAACATATGACATGAACGACATGGCTTGAAAAAGGTAAAAGGGTTATAAAAGCAGGATTGAGTGGGTTGACGGGCCATGCTGATCTTGATGAAGGATAAGGAGAAAAAAAACTGGGGAAAAAAGATTTTGCGATAGTAACAATGGCTTGTACTCTTGTTGTGGGGAGGGGTGTGTTATAATTGTCGCGACGGTGTATGTTTTTAAAACAGATGGCTGAATGAAATGTGATGCTAATGGATGTGCATTGATTATTAAACTTTTTATTCATTCCTCCACAGTCCACGCTACAAAAATAATTAAGTACATGCAGGATTGCAATAAATTAGTAAAGTCTGACACGTTAATCTTCCTATGTAGGAGCATAGAAAGGTGCAGGTATAAATGTATTGCATTGAGTAGATTTAGATTAATTATTGACACTAATTATTTGATTTATCCATCCGATAAACGAACTAACTTTAACGTATACCCCTGGAACGTTTTCACGCCCGCACCCAAAACCCCAGCTGACGAGACCAGTGAGTTCATAAAATCCCTCATCTTCACATACGAGAGGTCCGCCCCCGTCCCCTTGGCAGGCGTCGTTCTTGTATTCCCCACCCGCGCAGAAACTCGATGCGGGTAACACGAATACCTTTTCCGTGACGGCGTTCACCTTCCTGACGCATTCTGACTCCGAGACTATGGGAAGCACGGCTTCGCGGACGCGGAGTGGAATAGGGCCACCTACAAGCAGGAGGAAGGGTTTAGTTTGCCAATTTTTGTGAACGGGTTAGAATTATGAAGTAATTAGCGAAAAATTAAGCTTAATTTTGAAAATTTAGGTGTGATGAGGAACTTACTTTCTCCCATGTAACCGTATCCTGTGACGGTACAGCGCTTCCCTGGCGTTTCTCTGGACGACCCCCTGGCAGGCAAACAGACTAGGCAGACACCCTCTTTGAGAGCGACCTGCCCTTGTAGCTTCAATAAGGCTATGTCGTTGTCCAACGTTTGGGAATTGTGATTATGATGAATGTATGTTGTAGCAACGCGTAGAGTTTGAGCGCCTGGTGACCCGTACTTGGACGTTAGGTCGTGGTCACCGACCCGGACGTAGATGGCGTCACCGGATCTGACGATACTGTGGGAGTAAAAAGACAGGTGATTAGTATCGGCTACTAAAGCTGAAGGCAGCATGGGATCATGAAGTGTTGAGTTGGAATTGATTGGAATGAATGTTGACTTACTTGGTTACACAATGTGCGGCCGTAAGGACCCATTGCGTGCCGATGAGTGCCCCTCCGCACAAATACTGATTGAGACTATTGATAAGCGCCACCTGCCAGCACCACTCTCCTGGAAGAGAGTCCTCTCCTCCAACAACTCGTTTCACCCGGTTCCCACTTCCAGTGGCACCCTTGACACCACAAACGTACCGGTTGCTAGGCTGTCGGATGTTGGGTTTCTGCTGGGGCAGGATGTTCGGCGACGAAGAGATGGTTGGTGCTTGAGAAGGCGGCATACTTTGATGATTTTGATGACTGTGATGAGTAGGAGGAGGAACTGTAAGACCTTGGGAAGGCGGGTTGCCCTGGGGATTAAATTGGCGAATAGTAGGGTGGTTGCGTAACGGGAGGTTGTTGAGATGGCGGAAGGTGTGGTGGCATCTGTGAAGGGTACTGACTCGAAGGGATTTGAGGAGAATGATGACTTGGTGACATTGCTGATGAATGGTGACTCGGAACTGAGTGAGGAACAAGATGATTTGGAGACATGGGAGGAGGAGGCGGAAGTGGAGCGTAATTTGGCGGGTACATGCCCGGAGGAGGGATGGCGTTATGCGGCGGGGGTGGAGGCAAGTTAGCAGGGGGTTGGTTGTAGGAATTTTGCATCGAGTGGACGTTGAATGAGTTTTTCCCACCAATGTTTTGCATGGAAGCTGGAACTTTTCCAGGGTTTCCGCCAATAATAACTTTGCTCACGGGTGACATTGTTGAAGATATTTGCGTAGTGGCAGGTGTTGATGAGTTGGCGTTGATGGCGTCCAGGTGCTCTTTCACGGCAGATTTTGGCGCGCAGCACTTGTGATTGGCTTTCTCGCAGGTGAAAAGATCGGTGATTTCGGCATTTTCTGAAATATGAAATTGACAGAATTAAACTCTCAATTTAGAACCATCAATATTCGAACTTTAAATCTAATGGACTGAAACTCTTACTGAAACAGGTGAATGACAAAACTTGAGTGATGCATGATCCTGGACATGGCAAAGTGGCCTTGCTCACTTTAGAGCTAATGTTTTCATCCGCCACGTCTTCGATCGGAAGACTCTCGTTTTCAAAGTCGTCGTCGAAGGGATACTCCGTAGTTGTTGTGGTGGTAGTGGTAGGTTTTGGAGATGGCGGAGGATACCGAGGAGGTCCTGGGTGGTACTGTTGCTGTGGCCAAGACGGCGAATGATTTTGCTGAGAATTCTGCGGAGGCGGGTTATACGGTCGTGACCCTTGGTTCCAGTTGGGGCTACTTTGACTCGGACCCTGTGGAGGTGGCGGTGGAGGCGGGTTCAGGCAGCAAAAGTAACCTTCGGCGCAATTCATGAGCCAGTGGTTTCGAACACATGTTGTAAAAGTTGTTAGCGAGGCAGTAGGCACGACACTTGGGCCTTTGTGGAGGCATGTTTGGAGGAGGTCCTGGGTACCGTTGAATGTTGTTGTTACTTGGTGGCTAAAATCAAAGGTTCATGCACAAATTACAGATCTGGTGAAGGGCTTGTCAATTCTCATGTCAATTAGTTCCTAGAATCCAATTATGTTAAAAAACTCACTCGCTCTTGCTGTTGCGGCTTGTCAACGCAACAAATGTACCCCTCCTTACACCAGCCGCTTCTATCGATGTGATTTGCAGAACAAGTTTGATAAAAACGGGAAGGCACATTTGCCTTCGCATCTCTTTGCCCCTGGTGGCGGTAGTTCTTCTGGCTCATCCAGGTCCTCTTCGCCCTCTGTCGACGCATTTTCAGTATCTTCAGTGGACGTAGTGGACTGTGTAGTGGTCGAAGTGGTGGTTGAGGTCGTGCTAGCTGTTGTAATTTGTGTTTTTGCGTCTTCGACCTCGTCGTCCTCACTTGGAACTGGTTTTTCGCTTGTTCTCGGCTGCATGATGATTAGTTCCGGGGGTGGGTTGTTGAAGTCGAGGCTGGACTCGCTAACACAGCATTTCATGGTATCCGAGCTGCATAAGTGTGGAATGTTGAGAACGCCGTCGCAATAAGGCACGTATTTCACGGCAGTGCAAATACCCGGGCATTTCTTTAGTGGTGCTGGAAGAAAATGCGGGAAAAACTGCATTACTTTGAAGGCGTTTAACAAAGGTTCGGTTTCATAATGGTGCTAAATATTGCAAGTTTAGAGGGAGGTATCTGCCAAATACAGATCAATAAGTCTTGCTCTTGTAGTATGGGTTCGGCAACTTACGCGATGTTGGCTGTACCAAGGGTACGTCAGTCCTAGTAACAAACTCAGGTAAGTTAGCCTCTTCTCTGCTCGTCATCTTCGACAGACACCGGTTTCTTCTTATTCACCTTTGCTACCGGCTCCTTCTTTGAGACGTCTGATTCCTTTGATGAGTTTTCTGTAGTCGATGATGTCACCTTGGATTCTGATGGCGTCTGGTGACAAGAAACGCAAGTTAAAACGTTGCTACAAGGCACATATTTGCCTCATTTTAATAATTGCACTTGTATTTAAGGGTAAACCGCTGTGATTTTGCACTGAAACCTTCGTAACCACAGGAAGAAACTCCACGGCCTTTAGTAACTGGCAGTGGTACGAGGTAGCATCTACGAAAAGGTAAATCAATGCTCATGAGAGGTACAATTGAAATCGCACCAACCTCTTCAGAATTATCTTTTGTCGGCATCATATGAGGAGGTGGCGGATACGGCGGATAGCCGTAAGGTGGCCTCCAGCCTGGAGGCGGTGGCGGCCTGCCCCAAGGACCGTACCTGTGCGGTGGAGGAGGATAAAAGGACTGGTTGCCATGGTACATCGGGGGTGGTGGTGGAGGAGGTGCCGCCCTTTCTACACAGCATCTTAGCCCACCCGGACATGGAGCCTGTGATTCAGAGGAGATGAACATTTTAAATGCTTCTTAAATGCTATCATTTAGGGCCCAAAAAGTCTTGAGCTCCCGATCAGAAAAGTAAACTCGGAGACCATAAAGAAGATTTAAGTGAAGTTATAATACCAAGTAAGGCAGAGTTATGCGTACTGCACTTGAACTTGCGCATTAAGATTTTCCCACGCTTGAGCATAAAATCTCATTGCAAATGGTGCAACGTGGTAAGAGGAGCACGACCTACCAATGGAAGCCTACGATCTGTACATATTTAAGCGCCATTCTCTCGTATCATCGACTTCTTATTGAAGTCACGAAGTTTTTCGAGGTCTATTTACTTTTAATGATTGCAATATAAGAGCTTGTAACGGTGTCTGGATACTTAAGAGGTTAATTCGAGTTTTTACGGCCGGAGCGTTTGCTTGAGCAGAATATAACTTCGGCATAATTTACAGTTCAGTGTTGAGAGCCTGGTGTGAAGTGGACTACAGACGGCATCATTGTCAGAGTCAAAGTCAGATGAGGCTCACGGCAAGCACTAACCAAATTGATGCCTTTACAGAAAGGAAGACCAGTTATGGAATGAACGCTTTTTTGGTAGGTGCCAATGGCATAATTTGATTGACACGCTCACCGGCTTTAACAGCCGTTCAATGGTTCAATTGTTTGGACTTGAGCTCTTGTAACGATTAAAACGTTCGAACTTCCAATCCATAGCCATTATAACTTCACCAACAATAGAATTAGGGCTAGCCTGTTCTTCGACAACGGCCTGCTTCGTTTCCATGGCAACTAGAGCCTTACACTGTTGTGTGGCTAGCGACTATGCAGAAATACAGGCACTCCTTTCCGTTTTACCTCAATGACGTCATCGCACATGAAGGCGGATGTTAAAGAATGGACGCATTTCCCCGGACACTCGTTCGTTTCCGCCGTCGCCGTCAGAGTATCAAATAGACCTGGAAAGAAG
>VRMD01003814.1:0-10217 GCA_009872375.1 Sminthurides bifidus | reverse complement strand
TACACACTATAGACGGAGCAACAGCACAGAAATAAGACGCGGAGCTGGAGAGTTGGTTTTTCTCATCGCCGGTACGGCAGAATCACAACCGCAACACTTGCGTTGGATTCTGGGATGATACAAGACAAACGGTAAAATAAAACGCAACTGAAGGCTGGAATGAGTTTGAAGTGAAAGGAGCTAAGAGTTCATCCAGAATTTTGTATCCTGTGCATCTTCATAGTCAAGGAAAGGCAAAACTGCCTCAATCTTGTGTCGCCGAGGAAAAACTTGTCGTTTATAATAACCATGGCAATAATGATCTACTCGGGCGATTAAAATTTTTGGTTTCGCTCGGAAACAAGAGGACGCAGCACGGCACTTCCGTTTTTTTTCACATGAAACGTGTCAGACTTTACACCATGTAATTCGATGCTGTCGAAACTTGGAATGGAATCCTATAGAGTCAGATAATGACTATTTATTTCAAGCTTTTAAAGAATCATAAATGCCGTGTACATAAAACCGTGCAACAAGAAGGCATGAAGTTTGAGTAAAATTGCAATAGCAATGGATTTTATTTTCATTCTTTGGAAATTCTTTGACAAGGTTTTTTTGCCAGTCATTGATCAACTTATTTCGCATGACATTGAAGTGGAGTCTCAGTGCCCAATTTTTAAGTTATAATGATTGGTCAGCTCACGAATGATTCAAAACGATTCAAAGTTGACAAGAGATTGATGGGCTTCGTGTAAGCGAGTTAATATGGACACTATTGAGATTTAAATAGCACGTAGAACAAGCGTCCATCGAGTTAGAAAACGCTGTGAACAATTGTTCATGCAAACTGAGAGGTGTTTAAGTTAACGTCGTACGAGCCCACTTAACAGGAATAAAATTACTTGACTCTGCGTAAACTCAAAACACTTAAAAATTAGCTTCAAGTCTGTTGGTTAGACAAAAACTACATCTAAGTATATAGATTCTATTATATTATGTCCGTCAATAACAAATGCCTTAATGTGACATACACGAAGATGATTTGTAACAAATCATTACTGAGCCCGTCTGGTACATTTAATTACAAAACAACAAAAAATAAAAGTAGCACAAAGGGAACCTGTGATAGAGTATACGAGTATCGTACAGTAGTACACTTTACAGATGATTAACAGAATATCCTCGACCTCAACTCTTATTAAACGCTTTTAATATTAATTGAGCCATTTATCGTTCACACCGTCAATAGGCAAACAGGGAGCGGTACAGGATCGGAATACAGCACAACTTCGACTTCTTAGTGCCAACATAAAAACTGGTCAAACTTACTTATGAGCATTTTAAATTAACAACTATAGACTGGCGCTACTGATATCGTGCAGCATGTCAAACTATAATTATCATTACCATAACGTCTGAAGCACTACAAATAGCCTGACTCAACTTTCTGAAGTAGAAGTTGAGAGACTGTAAAGCCATACGTCCATGCATACACTTGGATGACGTGGAATCACAGACTATCTTGAATTTCGAGGATCAACCTTGGCTCGCACTCATGATTTCAATCCTCGTTCAACAAGTTACAGAACATTTCTGGAGCCCAAGCTGGCTATACTCAACAATTCCTTCCATACAGTCACATCATAAGCGTTTTATTACGAAACGGCTGAACGTTCAGTCATTTATTGAGACTAAAACTCGCTAAACTCGACCAGTATCACCGTTTGCATAAATTTCGCGTATCTCCGTTTCGCAATTCACTTTAGCGGTGAAACGTTTAAATCCCATACCCGCAAACACCTTCTGACTCCACAACATGAAATAAGTGTAAGAACCAATAAGTCCGACCATGAACTTATACAGCAACAAGCATTTGCTAAACTGATACCATTTTCTTCCACCCTCGGACCTATCCCGACATGCCCAAGGTAGCACAGGACATCCTTACTCAGATATTATGAAATAGCTAAATATGCTAATGGTACAAAAGTTTGTCAATTAGCTAAAACAAATCTCGACGAGATACTCGAAACTTTGTAAAATGACAGTGCAGTCTCTTTCAGACCGTATTAAGCATCAGTCACGCGGGTATACTAACCCATAAAACGAAGTCAGCAAAATGTCCTTCCTTCTCAGCTATCTTTCACTATCTTTGAACTCCGATTCGGACCGATTGTCAACTCCCCCCTGAAGACTTTCAGCTCGCTTTCCTTCACCGGTTAAACTTTGAGTATCTTTACTTCCTCCTGTTGAGTTATTACTTGGAGATGACGCGTTTCCTCCGTTGTGTGGTATTCCACTGTTTGCACCACCTGTTTTACTCGGTCTGGAGACGTTTGAGCCTGACTGATTTCCTGACTCCGCCTGCGACTGACTGCCAGAAGGTTCGTCGGATCTATCATCAGAATTTTCCGTTCTCATGGCCTCCATGATCCGATTGTTAACATAATCTAATGGTGATATTCCTTGCGGTCCGCCCCTTCTAGCAAAATAGTCTAAGCTCGAGTTCTGGGATGATCCTCCAGATACCCCCGACCCTGCTGACAACTTCACCCCAGAGGTTTCACTTCCGTCTTCGCTGACACTGCAAGCAAGACCCGATAAGAAAGATCTGCACAATATAATTAATTGTAATTTAACTTAGTAATTTTTCGCGAATCCTCACGGGGGATAATTCATTTCTTTTGCAGATGGGACGGATGGTGGCCGAGAATGGTGAGCATCTGATACTACGCGGATTATGTGCCGTTCGTCGGGATGATTTTGATGCAGAAGTTGCTGTTGCTCCTTTTCATGTTGCAAGGCCCGTCGGAGTTTCCAGCTGTAGGGTTCCTCTTCACGCCTAGACTGCGAAGTCATTTGATTCATGGGAGACACTGACAGCGCCAATGGAGCATTAGATGTAGCTGGAGACTGTTGTGCCCCTATGGGCCCCCCTCCAGATGAATTCGATGTTCCTTTCCCAGAAGCATAGTCTTTGGAGATTATCGAGTCTATATGATCACCCCACGTGCCACCTACGTCACAAATCCCATCCAGCTCAATCAAGCGCTACAAACCCATGCAAGTACGGCAACCATATTCTACACTACAAACACCCAATGAAGAACACACAGTAAGAACCTGATTCCATTAAATTAGAGCAAAATTAATTCTACCATCGTTATTTGAAAACGCAACTAAGAAAGCCTAATCTGCAGCAGCGAAATTACAGCATGTATTTACCTTGAGGGTTTTTGAAATCAATAGGCCTGGGAGAGTCATCAGGTTTCACATCCTCATGGTGGGCAGACTGACTATATGATCCGCCACTGGGAGGTCGGCTGGAACTGACGGCTGAATTTCCGTGGAGAGGTGGAACCGACCGTTGAAATGAAGCGAATAAACGGTCTCCAGATGCTACTCTGTCGTGGGGTGAAACTCGGTCATGAGGAGAAGGTTGATTAATCTGGTGTGTTATTATGGCGTCGATCAATGATTTCGCGGTCATGACGTCCTGCGGGTCACCTCGTTCATGACCACGGGCATTGTCTAGGACTTCTTTACGACTTCTGAAATCAAATTGATGTTCATTATAAGAAAATATGAAGCTCAAAATGTTATCTGAAGTGGAAAAACTTTGAATTGAATGCCTTTTGGCAACCATCTTGTAACCATTTATCAGTACGCAGTTCCGTTAATGGCAAAGCAGGTTCAACAAGGCTCGAGTAACTAAAGAGCTTGATATGGTGGCAACGACCAAGTCATTCCATCCCGATTCATCCCTCATATCTCAAAGAAATCATTTACTAAACATGATCTATCCAAAAAAGCTTCAGTTGATGAAAAGCATTGCCAAGACCCAACCACTTGAGGGTTAGAGCTGCGTACACCTCTTTCTCCGTGAGGAGTGTTCGATTACCTTTAGGTTGCACGATAGCCTATTCCTACGCAAGCTCGAATTCAAAAGAATTTGAATGACGTAGATTTTTTTACCTTCCTTGATCCGTGGAATTTAAGCCCGGCGACGGTCTAAACCCCTGTTGCCCTTGATGTGGTTGAGAAGAATTTCTGCGCTCCATTTCTGCGATACTATTGCCCAAGCCTTCCTTAACGACCATCTCCACTGCAAATTACATTTATACACCTCATTAAAGAATAATTTGAATTACTAACCGGTAATATCATGTCGAACTCAAGGGCCGAACATGGGAGGGCGAACAAGAAAATTTACCTCTAGGCAAGTTGATTCTGCTTCGATGTTCTTCTTTTGGAACTGGTAAGCTAGGCTGAGCTACAGCAACGTCTACAAAAGAAGTGAATGCGTCATGAGAGTATCTATTTTGTTCCACTTTCACCACCGAACCTACAAAATATTGATTAATACATGATTACTATCACCAATAACCAATAAATCTATTAGTTAATTGACTATGGAAGCAGGAGCTAAAACTGAAAAATTATGTCAGACATCCCTCGGGTTTTCCGCAACCGTAACTGTACCACACAGTCCTCAGTGGGTTCAGTCCTTTCGGACTCTAAGAACTGGGGCAGTGTCAACCTTTTTCAGGACATTACACCGCTCTCGGATACATGCTGCGCTTAGACATCGAGGGACACATCATCATACATAATTAGGACGTCGCACTGCTTTAGGAGTAAGCATAGTAAAGAAAATAGCCGACTAGAACTAATCTAATCAGTATTAACCAAAAATTCGCTACGACCTACAATTATTGAAATACAAACCCCTGCAAACTTGAAAGGGTGTCAATAACACAACTGAATTGCCTCATGCAGAAACGAAAGTAACATACATGTGTCCATACGAATTACGTCATGATACGAAAAGTTCAAGTTGAAGGGCACTTACGTTGTGGCATAGCGTTTGCTCTATGAATAACGCCTTGGCGCTGAGGAAGGTGTCCTTGTTGTGAAACAGGGGGTGGAGACTGTCGGTAAGGTCCTTGTGGTGGCATAACATATAACGACGCGGATCCGCCAGCGCCTGTTTGACCTCTTTTAACTGAATCAACTCTTTGCTGAGGAGACTGCATATTCTGTGGGGACTTTTGGGGTGGATGCGCAGAAGATGGCGGCTGCTGCATTTGCTGAGAAATTAGAAAGTCGCTCATAATGATTTGTCTTGACGTGTTGTGCTGATCCATGGAATACGGCGCGGTTTGTGTCGTAGAAGGTGATGTCGATGGTTGACCAGTTGAAGGGGGTCTCTGACCATATGGATACGAACCTAAGCCATTGTAGAAAAACAAAAAGAAGAATAATGAGTACGTAATGAGTAGTTTGCATAAGCAATAATAGTTCGCTGCTCTACTTTACCTGGAAAATATTGGGCTGGAGACACATTCCGCTTATAATATTCTGGCTGCCTTTCGTACAGAAACATGTTAGACGCTGATTCTTTGCCTCTACCCTTGTCAACTGGAGTGCCATGTGTAATTGATCCTTCCTTTGACGGCCGCAATAATCCTTCGTGCTTGCCAGGCGGAGTTGGGGCATATCTTATATCGATAGCATTTGGATTTCGCATGTTGGACGTTCTAGCTGGCACATGCGATATGATCGCAGCACCAGGATCGTGATATCTGACAGGAGGGTGATGGGAGGGAACCGGTGTACCGTGTGTGATTGAGCCATCAACTACCATTGCAGATAAATTAGGAGCATTCGTGAGTGGTGGCGGAGCAGCCTTCGATGTTTTGGCTGGTGGTGGCTGCAACTGCTGAGGACGTCGTGTCGGTAAACTTTGGTATTTTGAGTACATGTCTTCATGGCGAACGGAAGTAAAATCTAATGGCTGATGAGCTGGAGGAGGTCCAACAGTGTTGGGTCGCTGAGGTATAGGCGGTGAGTGAGGTCTTTTTTTCATGCTCAAATCTAGCGTTTCACAATCTTCTCTTGCTGGAGACTGGTGTTGCTGCATATGCTGCATTTGATGTTGCACCGGAAAAACCGTGTAGCTCGCGGTTTACCGTACCAGCAGGAACAGGTCTAATATCCACTTTGTTAGAGCTGGCGTAGTACATTGGATGAGCAGACATACCTCTTGGTGATGACGTAGCAATACCTGTTGTTTGATTCACTAACTGTTGAGGAGAAGCTGGAGGATGGTTTTGGGGCTGATGATTTGGCTGCTGCATGTGACCACCTGAAGGAAGGTGGGATCTTGGCTGACTCGAATGAGATCTGGCTAGGATCGATTGAATAGTTGGAGAGACGCTGGGTCCAGGATGTCCCTACGGAATAAACCCATGGTCATTCACTCTACCNGGCTAGGATCGATTGAATAGTTGGAGAGACGCTGGGTCCAGGATGTCCCTACGGAATAAACCCATGGTCATTCACTCTACCAGCCTTTACGTTTATACAAGCGCTAATGCAGGACTGCTTACCGGTGTGCTGTTTCCAGTATTCTTCATCAATTGCTTCTCAATTGTTTTAGTCATCAAATCTTTCACTGTAATGTGATCATGAGTATCACTTCCTTCACTGTTTCCAATTGCGCGTACAACTAAGGATGGGAAAAGAAGAGTTGGATTGAAAAAAGGTGCAGAAGGTCGATGATAATGTCGTTTTTAGCATTATAAGGTCATAGTTTGTACCTGAGATACTAGCCTGATGTGGAGATGAATTCACCATTGGATGACGTGGAAGGACCCCATACGCAGCGTGTGTTGCTAATCCTTGGTTCGACTGGGGACTAGGAATGCGTTGCTGATTTGCCTGGTGCACCTGATTTAGTCCCAATGGAGATTGTCCCCGATGCATTGGTAAACCTGGAGAACTGCTGATATGAATGCTTGCACTTTGTGGATTTCCCGCAGGGCTACGACGGACGAGAGGATACTGCCTCTGGTTGTGAGACAAAACGTTTGATTGCACTAATGTTTGGTTTGGTCTCGAGGTCAAAGGCAACGGAGCATCCCTCGGACTTGGAAACGGTTTTATATCTTCCATCACGTGGGACTTTTCTGATTCCACAGGACCTCCTTCTTCTGCACTGACCTGTTTATTTAAGAACCAAACAAAGTTAATAACAATAGATACTATTGTATCCCATTTCAAGGTCGCAAAACTGACCGTCGCTGAAGAGTCGTAGTCATCCTTCTTTTCAGCAAGGTTCCCAGTTTGATCTTCCGGAGGATTAACTGTCTCATCACAGCTTGAGGTTGATGAACCTGACTCTTCCTCATCTGTCAGGGTGGGTGGTCCACCATCGACACCTTTACTCTGAGGGATCACGAGTTAGTTAATACAATGGAAAAGATACATGTATATGTACAAAACCAACAAAACATGATTGAGGTATCAGCATTCTTACCTTTTTAAACTCTTGTACCAAAGATTCCAGTGCATATTTCTTGCGAAAGTTAAAATAAAAGTTACGGGCTTGCAACTCAGACTTCGAACTTAAGCGTTCTGAAAGTTTTCGCCAATCAGTGCCAAACTGTGGAGCAATTCAATAATTGATTTGTTCGTTTAGAGTTGCACTCAAAGCTAAGAATTATTATTTCAGTAATTTGACCAGTTTAATGGATATTATTAGGATCTTCACCTCCACTAAAGTTTTCTTAAAAGTTTCAATTTCATCGTCAGTCCACCTAGTAGTATCTGACCCCGGATCGTCAGGTGTATCTAAACTTGTATTAGGATTTAAACGCCTGGCTATGCGGTTGAAGCACGCAGTGCAGCACTTCGTAACTCCCGGTGGAATTTCTGCGGAAAAAATTGCGAACCTATTAAAGCCGCGAATACGAATGAGGTATGGCAATGTGCACTAGCTCGCTTACGTATATGTACCCTTAACATAATGAATCAACTTACGATATTTTGCGCAAATGGCTTCACGCGCCTCACTGCTAAGCTCGGCCCACTTGGGAGGAAACGGTCTCAGTCGCTTTATCCTGGTTCTCCTTCCCGGGCATGTAGGAATAGGACAATTATGTTTGTACCTTCTTCTCACAGCCTTGCATCGGCATTGGGTGCACACTCTGTCACCTGGTTGTATATCTTCTTCATTCAGACCATATTGCGCAGACTGAGACCGTCCCAGAGGACGGGATTGCAAGAATGATTCCAAGCTGTTCTTACATACCGCACAATTGTGGGGCCCCCCTTTTTCACCTGCACGAACATAACATAGAACATCAGTAAGAAAATGCATAATTTATCGCTTCGTCACCGTTTCAATTAATAGCGTGGCATAATACGTAAAAGTTGAAGCTGCATCACAATCGCAAACATTTTTTCGTCATTTCTACTGAACTGTTCGTAAATGAAACGAAACTTCCAAAGAATTCCAGAGAACTCAAACAAAATAGCTTAAGGTGACCTGTTACTAATTTAGCTGCTACAATCTTCGTTGCTTTTCTAGGGATGGAGACATCTACATCACACATAACGACAGCTATGTCTCTAGTCGATGATTAAACCTTCTCAAGGGTTTCTCATTTAATATATTATTGTAGACCAACCAACAACTCATACAGTGCCACACAAGTTAAGCCCATAACGACAATGAATTCAATTACATCCCATCGTAGTTTATCACATCCATGAGTAATAGTTTTTTTCAAAAACACCATAGTACACATTAAGTGACGTAATACGCACACCACCAAAGCAGGTTGCTGGCTAAGGCTACTCCTCCAAGAAATTACTACCTTCACTTCAGAGACTTCCCGTCATTGCGACATCAGATTCATGAATAAGTAATATTTCATCACGTTAATGAAGGCATTAACATGTAAACGAATGAAATGTTTGCTCAAAACGGAAGATACTACTTTTATGGAACCGCGTTGTGACTATTTCGGTGAACTCTACTCAAATATATAATCTACGAGCATTGAAAAACGATCGTGGAGCATATTCTAACTTCTAATTAACAGACACAGGGTAATTGCTTCTCTAGTCCCAAATTCTCAACAGCTTTCAACAGACTGTACAAGTGAGACCATATTTTCAGCAAAAGCATAGCTCGTTTAGCTAAACACCACGGTTCAGGAATTACTTGTGATGACGGATGTCTTGTGCCGTGAAGTGAAGGCATTTTTACTGCACCCAATTGGTCTCATGATATTTGTAAGCCATCCCTTTTCATTTCGTCAACGCAACTGATCCACTCCACATGCAACCAGCCCTAGCCCTCTGAAGTTCAGAGTCTGAACCCGGCATGCACAATGCTGAACTATAGACAGAACAACCCCGCGTATTTGTGATTGCTCTTATGATAACAATGATAGTGGAAACTTCAAGCGTCATCTTCAATCCAGTTTACCGATCATATTTATACGCCAGTTAATTAGATTGGAAATGTGTTGCACTACTGGTGCCTATACTTTCGAATAGTTGCAGCTGAATGCATTTTCGGCAATAATAAGCTCACTGACTACCGGCTAATGGTTCAGTAGGTCCTACTAATTGAGATCTCTTGCTATTAAAGTAATAATATTTACTGAGGGGAAATGCGAATCAGAACAAGCATTATGTACTTCCAAATAAGTGTGTGTTGGATTGTAATTAGCGTAAGAGTCTTCTTTTGATATGGCACAATGTTTGCGTTCGGTATGAGGACGACAGTAGTGCTGTAAGCAAGCACCACGGGAAAGAGAATATAATCGTTATCGGAGATGATAGGAACCCGTGCTTTGGGGTAAACTGTAGGGAACGAAGAGAGCACTGAACCAGCAACAGTCCGCACGAATAAAACGGAAAGGCGAAAGCAAATATTTGAAGAAAAACATAGTTTCTAGTAACTAATAGGAGAAACCACGTCAGCAATCCGAAGACTTTGTCCCATCTCGGGAGCTGTTTATCCTAGCTTTAATCTAAATTTTCACGAAAATTAACCATAATGCCTTAAGTTTCATCTTGCCGGCGCTTGGAACTTATCTCAGCGATTTTCCTTTTCATGTTTCGCCTACTGCCAATAACATTAGTTGATGACGAGTATCACGAGTTTCAGAAATATTTTTTTTCGATTTTCCTTTGTTTCAAGCTGCATCTTAAAGTCACCATTCATTATAACAACGGAGCTATTTATTCTGATTTTGTTATTTTAAAGATCGGCAATTGAAAAGATCGGGATAAATACTCTTAATAGCACCATAATAATTATATGATACAAAAGAGGAATCTAGACTGGGAGTTCGAAACAATAATGTTGTTTTTAAAACCGAGACGCCATGAAGGGAAATGATTACTGCTAAAAAGTTAGTTCCAAATTTCGGTTCAGG
>VRMD01003813.1:0-10220 GCA_009872375.1 Sminthurides bifidus | reverse complement strand
AGCAGGCTGGCCTGGACAAGGGAAAGTTATTTTTTGTCAAGCTGCTGATGAGATGAAACTTTTACTTTTTAAGCCATAAAACAATGTACAAGTTTGTGAAAGATATGGAGCTATTTTACTGACTTAAACGCCTACATTTTTTTTGATGCTTCAACTGGTCAAGGGGAAAGAACGTTTGACTTATTTACAAGTACAGCAAAAATGAATAGTTTCCAATTACTTTATTTACACATGAGTTGAACAAGGGTTTGTTTATAAAGTAACAAATAAGCAGGTCAGCTTCTTCACTATAAGCCAGCGCTTGCCTTACATTTGGTCTCTACTCGACTGCCCGAATAATGCCCGTGTTTGCCCAGACAGAGAATCGACCTAGTGAGGCTTGTAAAAAATGACAGGTTCAGGTGGAGAAATTGGTATTGTTGACTTGTCAAGCGAGAAAGGTGTGAAGTAAAGGTAAGAGCTGAGGGGAAAGAGTCCTAAAGATGCCCATAATACCATGGGCCATGACATTCGGTGCAGGTGCTTTCCTCTCTAAATCAGGATCACGATATGATGACAGGTCATGTGTCATGTTAACTTTTACTAAAAGTGCTATAAAGGTGTGGAACAATCACCAAATATAGAGTAACCTCGTCAAAGGATTTGGGCGTACAAAGTTAATTTTGGCAAGTTGGACGCAAAATTTGAAGTGGGAAAAAGTAGAAGGTCCTGACTAGAGGTTTTGTAAAACCGGTAAACGGTAGTGCTGTGCATTGCTTCAACGTGATGTTACTATAAACGAGACTTGAGATACCAAGTTCAGAGAAGTGATATGTAGTGTGTTCGACTTTGCTACTTGAGTGAGAGATTCACAAGACGCTGTGAAGCATTGCTGTGTACCGGTCACTTGGTTGTTTGCAGTGTAAAGATGCATTATTCATTGAATGTATGGAAATGAAACTATTTTCTCGAACAAATACATACATGACCTAGCGGTTCCTTAAAACCTATATAACAAAGCGCAAATCTAGTGATACACCTTCAGTTCCGCGGTGGAATCCACAAGATAAGCTACGGCACCCTGTTATCAATAACATTCTTCCAAGGGTCTCCAGTGATAGAGGTGACTTTTCAAAAGACCAGTTGATCTTTATATCTGCTCCCATGGATCGCTCGTATCAGTTTCCGTGTTTCCACGAGTAACATCTGTGAGAGTTACACTCCCTTTCTGGAACTGTCGTATCTTTAAATCCGTTCATCTCCATGTGTCGTAAATTAAGTAACATGACCGTGGGACCCTTTTACGTCGTTTCCCAGCTGTAGTGGATGGATTTTGTGCGGTGCGAACGATTTGTTATATATACCTGCTCACCCGTCATAAAACCAATCATAAATACCCTCTGTCGGCTGGATTTGCCGCTAGGAGTTGCTATTCAAAACTTGCTCTATTGTTTTAATGCTTTGTGATTGTGGTCAATACTATGAAAGGCATTCCAAGATTTTGTACAGTAGTAGTAGCTCTGCTGCCATGCCTTATGGCGTCCTCTGGTGATAGAAACGCTATGCGTTTCGGAGGACTGGGCAACAGAAACAGACTGCAAGGACCCGGTGAGGAAGTTTTACGCGGTGCAAAGCAAGTTGCCATTCTCTGGGACTCGACCGGAATAGATCGCGAATTGCAGCATGATTTGTTACACGCCACTCAGCTGGCTTTCAAGAATTTGAACGACGGGAATCTCATCCATGCTCACCACATTGACGTGGGCACGCTGAAGTCATCTTCCTCCCGCCTTGTTGCAAGTGTCAAATTGATTTTGAAATCGGAAATTAGCATTGTGGTCTCGCTCCTAGACCCGGAAACGCTAGATGCATTCACATACGTCTACGAAGAGCTGAGCAAACACCACTCGAGCACCCATCTCAAAATCGTTTCCCCCCGGCTGGTCAAGAAGAGCAGTACGATGGTCAAGTCATCCACTTTGTGTCTTCAAATGAACGAGCTTGCCATGGCAACGGCGCTGCTTAACCGAGTGGAAAAGGTGGGTATTAAGGCGCTTTTGGTTGTCATGGACCAGGACAGCAGTGCTCAGATGGAGCTGCTCCGCTACTTCATGCATGCGGCCGAGCAGCGCATGAATCCTATTGCGATCGCACCCCCCATCGTCATTGTGCCCGGTGAAACGAACGCTGATTTGGCATCCATTCTTAACGACGAGGGTGGCAGCAGGCAAGAGCACGGGATTCTGCTCCTGGCCACGGAAGGAAGTCAAGCTGTAATGGAACTTGCGAATCGGAGTAAAAACTACTTTTTGATGCGCTGGTTCTCACCTTACGCCCTGGAGTACGAGCAATGGGCCATGAAAAGCTCCTTGGAGCCTAACAGATACTTAAATTCATCCTACGGAGTTTATTCAGTGCAATACGTGGGAGGAATCGGATGGGACAATCCTACTAGGAGGAAGACGCTCCGAGAATTGCAACACAACTCAGGTAACAATTACCTCAGTGCCTAATGATTTTCAACTACACAAGTCATGGTTTAGGTATGAACAACATAGCAAACAGCAACTTTAAATAATTCTGTGGTTCCGTTACTTATTGGACGGAGCGGTTGACTTTGAGGTATTTGCATCTGAAACGTTTTGAGTTAAGACAGTTTATGAATCAGTTTAATTCATAATTACTCAAGTGCAGTTGCGTCACGGAAATCTGATGAGTGCAGCCAATTTTGCGACTGCTGCCCGGAAGCGGGAAAGAGTTCTAAAAGTGAAATAACACGAGACGTTACTATAGGTTGACTTGTGGATAATGAAATGCACACTACAACTAGACCGCAGTATTCATGACATGAGTGAAGCTGCTAATTAGCGTTTTTCACAGGATTGAAATGCATTGGAATAAGTCATAAGCTTCAGGAAAGTCGTTTATAGGCTTAAAGAGAAGAGTCGTGCTCTTGGTCTTGAACTTGCTCATGGTCTTGTTCACAAGTCGAGGCTAATTTATACGCTGATCCATAGGGTATTTGTGTACATGATTAAGGAGCAGATTATTACTTTGCAAGAATTAAATGTGCGGAAGTGGTTACTCAACATGTAACTTTTCACGGATTGTTTATGCAATCCCATTCGGCCCGGATTTTAAGTCTGGCTAACGATTGCTAATCCATGTCGTGTTTCAGAACCGACCCCACGAATAGTCTCGTCCATACTCGCGTACGATGCAGCTTGGATGGCCATTAAAAAAGCGAAACGCGAGCTCGTACTACCCATGCAAGGCTTGTCCGGAGAGATCAATTTCAACGCTGACGGATACAGACGTAACGGATATTACTTCGGCATGAGCGCAGTACCTGAATCCGTTACCAACGATGTTGCCCTACTTCAGCCGTCCAAATGGATTCTTGAAGACATTTTGTACTTGGTCGAGACGCTAGAAGGTCAGCACTTGATTACCGAATACAATGTCGCCACCTCATCCATGCTGACCAAAGAAGAGCTGACTCGCTTTGCCGCTTTGACGTCGAACACTTCTGACTGTAAAGGACACTCCATGGAGATTAGAGCACACGACCCCTTTAACCAACTCCCTACCTTGTACCTTTTTAACAAAGAGAATTTGCCAAACCATATTTTGATTCCAAATCAACATGGCTATGGAATCACGTTCTTGTGTCAGCACGATGAAAAAACGGAAACGACACTGAAACTTGCCTGCATACCTGGTGGTCGTTACAGCGACCCCGTTACGTGCTTTCGGTCCCATTTGAAAGCACGGCAGCGTCGGCATACTTCTACTTACACCTACAGGGCCTATCAAGATAGCCCTTCCTACAGCAACAACCCTGTGTATTACAGCGCTTCCAACTACTACGATCCCAAGTCCCAGCACTTTAGTAATAGAGATGATTCGTACAGCAACAACTACTATCAATATGGACCACCTAATGGGGGTGGTTATGCTGATGTGACACCCGACCCTATGTCAACGTAAGGTGCTATACATGTACTCACATTTTGCTATGTCAAGATCAGCTTGTCTGACACCATTTGATAAACTGTAAATTGAATTTCTCCAAATAGTCGATTTGACACACCAATTGTGTCTGATGATGCCACTCCAACAACTCCAGGTCCGGCTCCTAAAGTGCCCGAGCTGAGGCAAGTCCTGAAGGCCGCGAAACCTTTTGTCGGTTCTTGTGTTGGTGCAGCGACTGGGTGCGCCATGTGCGTTTTAGTTCTCGGTCGACTTCCCTTGGGTACAAATCCTCCGGCTTGTACGGGTCCTTGTTTTGTTGGTGTGTTTGGTTCCTGTGGAGCATTGCTAGGCAGAGCATTCTCCGAAACCACTGTCATTTGCACAGAATTGTTCAGGCAGGGGTACCTAGACATTGACACGTTTTTGGCAGATGCTGAATTTGGGAAGGATTTGATGGAAACGTCGCCGGCAACGCTGAAGGTAATTTCGCTTGAATTAGTTTTCAAACTTGGCCTCCCTCTGCCCCACCTGACCCCATCTGATATTTTTTGCAAGTAAATTTTTTCACTTGGCTTTTTACACATTTTGCAGGGGTATCAAACACTTGCACAGCCTCTAGTGGACAAAATGAAGTCTTCTGCCCAATTGTCTCAACTGGTTGCTAAATTTGCCGTACCATGGGCACGTTACATGAAGTATACAATGGGATACTCTGAGGAATTTGATTGGAGTGGTTACATTATTACTTTGATTGGAACTCCTATTTGCTTTGTAACAGGACACGTTGTAAACCTGTTCGAAAAATACGACAGCTTTCAAATATTCCCGAGCCTTAGCACAAACCTCACAGCTTTACTAACTTTATTATTGGTAGGACTCTTAGGACGCAATAAGCTATTTAGAAACAATAAGATACTTAAACCGTGACGGTAATGTCCACAAGCGAGAAGTTACTTTCACGACCCTTCAGACGACCTTTAATGTAGCCTACCCTGCCCTGAGAAAGTATTATCATCTCGTAACCGTCAGACATTCTTCTACTCGACTCTCCCTCCATAGTAGCCGTTCGAGTGTTCGCGACTAAAACTTGAGCAACGTTACAAACTGTTTTGTATTACGATAGACTTAAGGATTTTATTTATTGTAGTTATTTATAAAAATTGATGACCAATAAATCCATCGATTTCAAGCTATGCGTATTCATGTCCATAATTTACGTTTCAGCCTTGCAGCGGTTCAGAAGTTCTGATACAAAACTTGAAACACACAAACTATTTCCTCGAAAACAGTAATAGTAAAATGAAACTGCGTATAGCACCAAATGATCTATATGAACTATTGCATAAAGTAAAAGGTACGCTCAGCTGAAGTTGTAACAGAGCTATTCGGGTCCAGATCGGCTCATAAGATAATATATAAAAAATAGAAAGACAAATACTGCTAAACTAACCATGCAAGTCAGATTTTTGACCATACCAGCCCGAGTTCGCGTTAAGTAACGCATTCTNCCCGAGTTCGCGTTAAGTAACGCATTCTTGTAGAGCTTCCTCCCATCCTGTGCGATGTTGTGTCCATGTTGTCTCCCAAATCATCTAATAAAGGAATGTGGTCCCTGGTCTCACCGTCCAATTCGATAGCGATCTGGAAACAGTGGTTCAAGAGTTTCATATGTAGATTAGCTACGGAAGAGCATTTCCACATGCGACTGACTTAAAATTATCCGTAAGGACTTACACTTTTGAGCTGCCCAACTTTCATAGACAATGCTTCAGCCATGGATTGGTTGACTAGATCCATTGTGTCTTCATCTGTGTAACCAAATGAAAGGAAATTAAGGTATGAAATTATTACGAGAAAGTTTCCAACTCTGGATTTGGTACTCTGAAATAGCTGAACTCTAACTGCGCCCAAGTTAAGCGAATAAGTACCTGGATTTAGTCCGCCAGACCTTTGGAAACCTCTATAACTGGTAGACATTTTTTACATCAATTTTAGTTTAACACCGTCTCTAGGTTCCACTGAGAGATGAAATATGGTGAAGGTGATTATTGCCAAGAAGATTGAGTGTTTGATTTTGTGTGCCACAATGATGATTGCAAGCACTACACAATTAATTTCGTTTAGACAGCTGCCTGAAGCTTTTAATCACTACACATGTTCATGACAAGCTTTCTTTGGGAGCTTTCAAAATCCCAAAAGCAATGCACACATATTTCATTTAAGTATTAAATATTTTTTTCAACAATAATTTCTGCCTTAACAGGTGACAGTTAGTTATGCAGATCGTCCACGTCAACTTTTGTCTAGTGGAAGTTGGTTTTATGAAGTAAAACTGAGTTTTTAATATAATATGTCACATCTCATCTGCGATGCAATTTGAACATGATGGCGCGAAAAATGTAAACAAAAAAAAGGTGGCACAAAATTTTGCCGGTTCTTTCGCAATTTTACATATTTTAGTTTCTGTGTTTATAAATAACTGTTTTTTCGCAGTACTTGTTCTTGGTTTTGAAATAAAAGAATCTAATGTAGTGAATTATACTTCTTTACAGTGCAATACATTGATGTAATATATGCACTTTGTAAAATTTGTCGGTCGCACGTTGCCAGCGGAGGTGCAACGGTATAGGACTTCATAAATTGCAGACGCCATTAAAGGTAAATTAAGCCCGAGTTCTCTCTAACAGCAAGTGTGCATGAATACTCTTGCTGTACAAAATATCGTGTCAGGTAGCATAGTTCTTTGCAAATGTTTTTTTACAGTATGTCTAATCAGACGCATTATAATTCTGTCGCATTACCTTTCAGCATTTGAGCTTGTTTAAAGGAAGTCTGTTAAGTAAGTTGTAAATGAATGATCAATGATCATCAAGTGAGAATGCCACCGAAGCTGAAGTTGTCACGGAGGAAAGTACACGCGAAGGAAAACGAAGCAAAGCTAAACGAAGATGCGTTCAAAGATTCATTTCCTGAGATTATGGATGTTGATGCTGAGGACGACGATGACATAATTATAGTTAACGCAGTGCCTGCTTCCAAGAATCAGCCGTCTTGTTCCACCAATGTGGAAAATAGGAAAGAAATACGAGCTTCCGAATTGAAGCTTATCGAACGGATCATCTGCGAAAGGAACGTTAGGATTGTCCCGAGGGAAGACCAAAAATGCGAAGAAGCTAGAAGCGCTTGCAAAGGTTACTAGCAAGGTCAAAACTAGTACCAAAAAATTGGATTCCAGCAACTGCAGCCATTTACCCTGGGTTGATCAACATGTCCCTCGTACTTTAGATGAACTTTTTGTTCATAAGAAGAAAGTACAAGCTGTTCGCCGCTGGATGGTAGACTCATTAGCAGCATTTGACACAGGAAAGCCGGTAAGGAAATTCCTGATGGTCAAATTGGAATGGCGAAAATTTACGATTAGGCTGAATGTACTAGTATTGATTGAATGAGTACAGCGACATTGAGTAAGTTTGAAATACTTTGTGTGTCATTGCAGCCTATGATGTGTCTCCTTACTGGGCCTCCAGGGTCTGGCAAAACCGCAACTGTCTTTTTATTAGCTAAGGATCTAGGCGCACAGGTCAAAGAATGGGTGAATCCTATGACCTTAACGCATTACAATGAAGGACATTACGACAGCGAAGAGGTGCAAGGAAGAAGTCAAGTAGAGTTATTTGCTGACTTTTTGACACGTTCGTCACAATATTCGTCTCTACCAATGAAGAATATAAAAGTGTCTTCACATAGAATAATTGTGATAGAGGACTTTCCGAACACATTTTATCGCGATCCCAATAATTTTCATTCTATACTAAGGTAAAATAACAATGAAAAAGATTTGCAAATTGATTTCCAGAAGCTTTGACTTACACTTAGAGTTCTTGAAGCAACGACAAAGGTATGATTGCTTTTCAGGACTTACAGAAAAATTGGCTCAGCCCCCGTCGTATTCATTGTACCTGATAATGCGTCTGGAGAGTGTAATCCGTTGCGACTATTTCCGCAATCTTTCATTCAGGAGCTTCGAATAGTACAGATCTCGTAAGGCCTTCCTTTTAATATCACAGGAATTAATAAATATTCGACTTGTGCGAAAAGTAGCTGGTCGGTGTATTAAAGGTATTTCTCGACTTCTATAGGTTCAACACTGTCGCGCAGACCTTCATGAGCAAGTTTCTAGCCACGATTTGTACCCGAGAAAATGTATCCGTCGGCCCAGCAGTTCTGGAAAATGTTGCGACTGCTTCAGCGGGTGATATTAGATGTGCGATCAATACTTTACAGTTTAAAATTCTTCAGGAAAAAGGTTAGTGATGCATGGGATTTTGATTTTTAGGCTCATTTAAATAATATGCTAGCAAGTCTATTGGCGCAGCAATTTTTTATTGATGTGAAATATTTGGGTTTCCCAGAACCGAGCAATTCAGGTGATTTTAAGCGCCCTGACGACAAGATTAAAAATATAAGGTAAAGACAAACTCTTAAAAAGCTCAGACATGATGCAAAAGGATGAATCGCTCTTCTTATTCCGGGCATTGGGCAAAGTTTTGTATAATAAGCGTAAGCCTTTATAATCACCCACTAAATAAGTTTCATGCAATTTATTACATAACTCAGTCATTCACAATTTTCCTCTAATCAATCATGTTGTAGGGGATCGTGCCATAGAAAGCCTAGTTGAACAAGAGCTGAGCGAACATTTGATCAGAGAGCGGAGACCGTTTGCCCCAAATGATAATGCCGAGGACATATACTCAAAATTGGAAGTTTTGACAGAGACATTTTTGGGGTTTTTACATCAGAACTACCTCACTCTTCTTCAAGTCCATTGAGGACTGCGCTGTTGCTGCAGATCACATCGGCGTAGCAGATGAAATCATTTCTATGTGGAATTCTCATGACAGCTCAAGCTATAACCGAAGTTACAAGGTGAAACGCCATATGTACTATTGGAAGTATTTGTGATAACCTTCCTTGTTCTAAACATAATGTCATCACTTTCTCAGACTCAGGACTTGCGAGAAAAAATCGCACTTACTGTAGCCATTCGGGGTTTGATGCATGCTAATCAAGATCGTGTTTCATCAGAGTGGAAAGCTTTTAAGAAGCCAATTTGTAATGACATTCACACAAGGGTGAAGCAAAGGTAAATTTTGCATGCATACAAAATCAGCTAAATTTAAATTGTAATGGACTGTATCTTAATGTCATGTCTAATATTTATTTTCCTGATTTTCAGCTTCATTCAAGCGAAACATCTATTTTCACACACCCAAGTTATGACAGACAACTTTTATACTGAAACATTGCCTTATCTTGCTAAGTCCCTCCGGAAGAATCTCACTTCTGGTAACTGGAGTTATTTATAAATGCAAAACCGTTATAAACGCTGTTTTACCAGCTCATTATTCAATGATTTTATGATCCATATATTTATTTTCAGAGCAGCTAAAGTTTGCAATAGAAATAGGATTTTACAAGGATTATCGGCAGTCTAAGTAAGTTAAAGTTTGCGCATACCGTAAAGTTTAATTTTCAAATGACATTCTGTATTGTCTTCTCTAATATTTCGTAGGAAATGTGGAGAAACTTTAGACGAAAATGGCTTGGTCGACGAAGAAACTGAAATCTCAGTACAACTAGACAGTACGGATGTTCCGAGTAACACAGATCAAAGAGATGGAGCTTTGATGCTCGATTTTAAAACTGATGAAGTTAATGAATTCGTCATTGAAGAATATGATGATTAAGGTTGAGTTAACCTGGTGAAGTGTGTACCCATTTAATTTTTCATTTTACAAGAATCCATCTGTTTTCAACATATGTACTTCTCACATTTTACTTCTTTGTACTTTGTATCTGTAGCATGCACAGTTCTGGTAGATGATTCATTCAATCGTCTTTTAGCTCGCAGGATTTTAATCTTTGATCGGCGATCTCATTTTGCATTGAGACGTTAAATTTTACATTAGAAATGAATACACCTTTTATGATCAATCCTACCGCCATAATGGCATAGCCGTAGGAAATCTTGCAAAAGTAAGTACAAATAGAAATGAACGTATTTAGCAAGTAAACTAAATCCAATAAATCGCAATTAAAAACCGTAATTGACCAACCGGCATTCATAATGATGCGAAGTACTAATTCTATTTCATACCCTGTGGGGCTACGCTTTGACTGCATGGTTGTTATAACTACCGATAACGGAAGCAAGATATTACCGCTAAAGCGGGATAAAGTTCATTCAGGCTGAAGCCCAGCAT
>VRMD01003812.1:0-10222 GCA_009872375.1 Sminthurides bifidus | reverse complement strand
TGAATCCGGCAAAAATAGTCGTTAGTTGCAAGCGAGGGTCATCGTTGCTTGTGTGGCAAGAGGCTGGCTGTGCGACCACAACGGATAACTGTAAGACAAAATTAACGAACATTATCAGTCATAATCACAAACAGGGCTAACACTTACATGCCTCCTTTTTCATAACAGTGCTGGTCACTCATTGCTCAGAAGTGATATTGTGGGCTGTAAAACCGCAATTCTTTCGAGATGCGGTCCCTGAGCATTGGAACTATCATATAGACTTTGACAGTGTTTTCGAGTCCACAACACACGTCTCCATAATGGCTGGTGTGCCGATAAGCACAATTGAAGAAATTCTGAAATCAAAAAGAAGGCCAAAGGTCACTCCGTGTTACGACATGAAGATTGTGAGGGTTATGCCTAACCTGGGCTGTGAAGTCGGGCAGGGAGTTGCCGGTGGGTTTATCAGTGCAATTGAATCACTTGTTTTGGTCAAAGATTAAGTAACTTGACTTATAATCCAAGGATACAAGCTGAATTCTTTCTCTTGCTCACAGTCTACGCTCCGGGACCCACAGCTGGGGAAGACGACGATGAACATAGTCCGCCAATTGTTGGAACCAACCAGCCTGGTCCTTAAATGTCCTGAAAATCAAATCAATGCTTACTGCGGGCTCATGGGTTCTGGCATAGGATTTGTAAGTTCCCGTGCTTTGGCTTGTCACTGTATCGCTGAATAAGGTGGTTCACCTACTGGTATTTCTATTGCAGATGTTCCCCATTCTTGAAGCCATGTCTGACGGAGCGGTGAAAATGGGCATTCCAAGAGAAATTAGTCTTCAGGTTGCAGCTCAAACAATGAAGGGAGCCAGCGAGCTGTATTTGAAGACTAAAATCCATCCAGCGTCACTTAAAGATAAAGTCTGCTCACCTGGTGGAACTACAATCGCCGGTGTGTCTGCATTGGAGAAGAACGGCGTCCGGTTTGGTATAATTGAAGCAATTGAGGCAGCTACTTTGCAAGGAGAGAAATTGGCACAGCGGAAGTAACTTCAGATGCTGGAAAGTTTCCATCTTCTAGGGTCCTTCGTACTTTACATTCCTCATCTTCCCCTGTTGCCTATGACAGTGCCATAAACGTTCGGTGATGTAATGGAAAACACATGTAGCGTTACGCAACCCTTATTGTGCAATACAGAGTACACTGATCTGAATCAGGATCTGAAAAAACTCTGAACTGAAAACGTGTTGAAACTTTATATTTGTTTATTGCAAATAAATACTACTCATCTTGCCGATGATGCAAACACAGAATTGTCGAACACATATTAGCTTACAACCCATTTTAGGCAGCTTCTGCATTAGCTGCATCAAAATCTTTTTTACACAGTCTTATTCAATGCTTTACCTACCCCATTCAACGTGTTTAGTTTACTGAAGATTGACTTTTGGAGCTGGGTTTAGGTTCTTTTGGCTCGTCAGGCATTTTGAATCCCAAAATTTTTGCAAGGTCGGCAGGGTTTCGTTCGCCATGTCCTTTGTACTTGCTCACGACTTCATTATACCGTCGTATGCTACGCAAGTATTCCAAGTAGTTGTGTCCAGCTCTAAGAATTCTTCGGTTTTCTTTGTTGTCTTCAGGAACTTTGTTCTTCTCTACTAGGGATGAGATATATTTCCAGTGACCGGTCTCTCGTACATGCTTCTTGTTCATAGGCAATGTGGGCCTCAGTTCCCGGTACAGATTCCTCAGCAGCGACAAGATCGACTTCCGGTCCATTCTTGACCTTCCTAGAAGCTTTGCTAGGCTGTTAAAAAGAATGACAATGGTTTAGTTGACTTGATGACACGTGTTCAGTGCATTTAATGGAAAATTGTAATAGCTAGGTTAGCCCGTGTGGCTTACCTTATAATTTTGAGTTGATTGTCCTTCCTGAAAGTTGAAGTCCTTGAATAATTGTGGATTACGGATTCACAAACAGAAGTCCAAAACAACGACAGCCAACGACTTATTATTATCTTGTAGGAAAAAGCATTCTGAATGCACAAATGCAATCTGAAATGAAATATTGTAGAAATGCGCAGCGTTCTGCGTTCTGATTTCGGGATGCGGGATCTCAAAATGCTCGCTATTCTCTCTATATTATGCAATTTGCCGTACAGACCAGATGGTTTCACCAAAGTATGTTATAGCATACTCCTGTAGCCTGTCTCCTAATGACATCCGTCATACTATTGACTACCATTGTGGGATCATTAGGGGAGAATTATTTTCTGAAACACGTGTGAAAATCAAAGGATCAGATTCAGAGCAAACCTAATTCCATATTCGCGAGCGAACTACAGTCTACAGCTGCGAGCAAAAAGTAATTCTTTCTTCATGAGCCTATGATTGTTTTATTCTTTTGTCTTCAACTGGAATGAAGGCGTTGCGAAAGTCTTGTTAATGAGAATTGTTCTTAAAATGAAGCACAGGTAAATAGCTTTCTCACGTCAGCCTTTTAATTGTTGCAGGCACTGCTGTACTGGTATACCAGAATCAAAAGTTTCAGCTTTGTTCTGCTTCGCCACAAGCATACACCGGGATTCACACGTGTTGCCCACTTCAATTGTTGTCTCGAGGCTCCTCAACAAACGTCCAAGCGTGCACAGTGGTGCAGTTGCCAAGTGGAAGGGTCCAGTCGGTCCAGCGTGCAATTGCAGTTGTAGAACAAGTTTTTTGCGTTTGGGACATTCCATCATAGTGGAACTGACAGGAGTAGGAGAATCGTACCAAATGTGAGAGGTCAAAGTACGTCTGGAGATAAAGCATTTGGAGCAGGTGCTTGAAGTTTCCTCATGGTCATTACCTGCATAAACATACATCAAACTACGGTACCTTCGTCCAACAGCTATGAAAATCAACAGTAAAGGAATTTAATCTAGAACAATTTTTTGTTTCAGGCTTTGCTTTACCTGGAAGGCTTGAGTTGCCGGACAACTTTTAGTGGGTAAGCATGATTTATTCAAGATGTATTCTGTTACAGTTAGACCGTTGAATCTTTCGTCCTTTTGTGATAGATCTATGAATCTTACAAAGAAAGATATGAAGTCCTGAAGTGTAAAAATCATTCGAATGATAACAAATATTTTACATTTCTTCAGATATCAACGAAGTGCTATAGCTGACGGGCTAGCCAAGAAACAAGCGGTGCTGTTAACTTAGAATTGATCGATTGACCCGGTGTCACAAACATAATGCAGGTGTACAGTTTAATTCATGCTGTGGGGACTGGTGCCTTTGGATATGCTACCTACTACGAGTTCTTCGTCCTGCATGCTCCAAGAGGGCTTCGACGAACTCCAGATTTCATGACCTTGGCCCGTGGTCCTGGAAAGTGGAAGTACCTGACCGTGTGGAACTTGGTACGATTTGCTGTTCATTGATATCTGCCCTTGTGACCCATCATTAGTGAATTATGCCAAAATTCCGGCTTGGACTAATCATTGATATTCCATTGCTTCAGGTGATGCATTTTGCATACCACTCCTACAGTCTTGTTAACGACATCACAGGGTCGAATGCTGTTGACAGGAAGCGCCAGTCGGTGCTGCAGAAAATTCGCGATTTGACATTCGCAAGTGTAATTTTCCCTGTTGGATCGGTAAGTTTAGTAAAAAAGCACAGTAGCTTGTACTCTTTTTACTTTCTTGCTTTCTTCACGCTGAAATAGAAATCATAGTTTAGACAAATGTTTACTTTACTTTTAATTCTAGTTCGTCTGTGTTTCGTTTTGGAGCATCTACTCGATAGACAGGGAACTGGTTTTCCCAGCAATTCTGGATACATTCTATCCCAGCTGGTTGAACCATGCTGTGCATTCCTTGCCGATAATTTTGATGGCAGCGGAAATCTATTTTTACTCCAAGGACTTATCCTAACAAGACCGTGGCTGTGGTTGGAAATTTGTCTTTCAGCGTAACTTACTTGACGTGGTAAGCATTTAATGCGACAAGAGACAAGGTTCTGTTATGATTTCTAGAAGACTTACTTAAGCATGTTGTTGCAGGGTCAGTTACGTCGCTCACAAGTACGGTGTTTGGGCGTACAAGATTTTGGAGGTCTTGGGCATGATTCCGCGAAGTATCTTCTTAGGATCTTGTGCTGCTGCTATTCTGGGATTCTTCTATGTTGGAGAGAAAGTTCACGATTGGAAATGGGGTAAGATGAAAGACTGCTAGGCCTGAAATCACTGCTTCTACTTCTGTGTCATTAATGGGCCAGAAGGGATTTTCAAATGTCTGTTGCTATTTTTTAGGAAGTGATATTAGAGCTCTTGAGGAAGCGTCACCGAAGAAAGCTGGCACCTTTGACACCAAGAAGTCTCATTAAAAATGAACAACATAGTAGTTTAACCACCGTGTCGGAAACAGAAGCTCCAGATGATTAGTAGAAGCCTGGTGTTGAATTGATACATGCTGAGGTTATGGTGTAGACCCAAGTTGACACTGGTCAATGCTAGCTTTAAATTTGACTGGAGTGCATACAAAAAGACCTTTATTAGAATATTCATTTTGTAGTCGTAACTTTACTTGACTAGGAACTGGTTTTAGTTACTGTTTAAATGGGTTTCATCTCTTTATGTGATAACAAGCTTTAGACATGACTTTGCTGGAAGAAGTTATATTCGTTGGTAGCAGACAAATCGCAGTAGTTGTTCACCAATATTGGATGCCTGTGAGCTTGTTTGTTGATGATTTAAGTGATTGATTTGTATTAATTAATAAACAAAGTTTCCGCGATTCGAAAAACTTGGCAAGCTTGATTGAAGTCGTCATAAAAGACGGTAGTTCATAGTTGCCGAGGTAGTTGATAAAGGACCCAGAGAACATTATTTCTTTATCTACAGCTTCCACATAGCCTTAGCTCGCAAAAGCACGTTTATTCTAATCAATAATTAAGTAACAAACATACAAAAGTTAAGTGTTAAAAAATTAAAATAACGAGATCTTATGCACTCCTTGCAGATCTTCCTGCAGCTGGGTAGCAACGCCTACTACACTTTAAATACCACACTAAAAAGCGTTTGCTTCAGTCACAACGAAATAGCGAAAATTCCAGTGCATCGCAAAAACTGTTACACACTAAACACAAATGTAATTGATTTTACAAACATTAAATGTCAAAAAGTTCTAAGTTTGCTTTCTAATGAAGCAGCGTTAACAAACTCCATTGGGGCCTTCGTTCACGTTCATTGGGTGTATTTATCCTAATTAGGAGTTAACAACTTCATTACAGCATCTTCTTGATCGTCTCTACTACTATTACCTTCTTTAAATTCCTTGTCAGTCTTGCATGCATTGGCTTCAGTACTTTTCTCACGTCTTGACCTATCCTAATTAGGAGTCAACAACTTCATTACAGCATCTTCTTGATCGTCTCTACTACTATTACCTTCTTTAAATTCCTTGTCAGTCTTGCATGCATTGGCTTCAGTACTTTTCTCACGTCTTGACCTATCTTTATGATCCTTATCTTTTTTCTTTGTGGCAGATTTTTTTGTCTGGGTGCCAATTTCATGGACGGATGGAATACTTGACTGAGTAGATTTATCCACCATTAAATTGTTACCAAAATTGCAATTTTTCCCCGATCCTCGATCTCCACCCCGCACAAACGGAAGGCGTTCAAAACTTGTTTGTACAGCGAATTCTTTTACTGTAGTCGTTTTTGTCAACGGTGGATTGAGTCGCATGTTATTTAAAGGGACACTAGCTTCGTCGTCCAGCCGACCTTGCCTTCTACTAGTTAGAGCTTTTATCCATGGAAAAATTGATGGCACTGGATTACTCTCCAACGAGAGAGAACTGCCTATTTGACTACGAGAACCCCCCATTGAATTTCCATGGTGGCCCAAAGATAAATTGTTGAACATTCCTCGGAACGATGACCGACGAGATCTAAGAACATAAAATATAATCAATCAGTAATTAATTTAAAGCTCTCCGTGCTATTCATGAATGTGTAAGTGTCTCCACTCAAATCTGTAGACTTACTTTCTTCCTTTGTGGTCTAGTGTGACGGGAAGTAATTTCAGACATTGCCGAATCACATGATGGTCTGCGGGGTTCATCTTGAGAAACGCAGGAAACCGAGTTCGACGAGTGTGGTGGTATAATGCCTCCTCTACGAGTCACCAGATGAGGAAGTGCAGCAGCCCACTGACTACTTATATCAGTATTTCCATCCACATTTGTGACAGTTTGTGATGCGAGTTCAGGGTCGTCCACCTCCTGACCGAGCTGGTTAGGATCTAGCAGTTTATTCAGACCTACAGGATCTTCATGCATTCGATGAACATCAAGGCTAAGCTGGCCTTTGGCAGAGAGCTGATGGCGCTTTTCATAAGCTTGAGCAATAAGTTTGTGTTTTGGGACGCCAATTCCTTGCTGGTCCAAAGAATTTTCCGATTTAAATCGCCTGGAAAAAAACCAATGCCTGCAAAAGAAGCCATCTGAAACGGAAAATTTAGCACTAGTTTTACAAACTCACTTGGTCAAAAACCGTTTCCAAGTTCTGGCAGATGCGCCAGTCCAAGCCCATATGGAAACGAGAATGCCACCAGCGAAAAATATTCCTATGTTAAACATGATTTGTGCTAATATTCGGTTTTTCTTCCATCACGCATTCCGCAACAGTGGTGAGATTCAGATTGCAGCTGTCAAGAAAACTTTGTTTCAGCATATGACACTGAAGTTAGCGATTCATTGATTTAAAGTTTTAGATACACTTACATCAGAAACTCTCGTTTGGACTGAGCCCAAACGGGGCGCATTTGAAGCTCATGGGTTTGAAAAACGAGGTAAGTAACGATCAGTATGGTAGTTCCAACAGTAAACAGCACGACTCTCATGGCGTGGGATCGTATGATACTTTTGCCTTTGGCAGCTATTAGATCTGAATGGAGTGTAGGCAACTTTGAGCAATAAATAGACTCCTTTCCACATCATAGAAAGTATTAGAACTGTCGCAATTGCAACTGGTACAACAATCAAGCAAATTCTTAAATTCGGCTCAGCAGTAATGAAGCATATCCCAGTCAGACTATTGCCCTCGACGGCACTGAGTGACAAGCTCACAACTGTGAGGACGATAGGGGTCAGCCAGCAGCAGAAGTGAAAATATACCGCTTGCTTATCTATGCGTTCTCTCATTCGGCCTGAAATAATTTAAACACGAACATGTGTAAGATTGACTTAAGATTTTGGAATTTAGTGATGAACGCCCAGCATCTACAAAAATCTTACCGACAGTATTGCAAGTCACGTTGAAAACATACGCAAAAACCACCAGCCAAGCTAAAGCAGCCATCGTTCCGAAATAAATAAACATGAACACAACAGCACAGAACACATTTTCCCCAGAACTGCGAAAAGAAAACAACACAACGGACATGCAAACAAATCTTCGAACCTCAAGTAACAAGCAAGCGGTTTCATAACCTGTACTTACTTGGGCTCCTGTCGCCGAATAGTTGAATCTTTCCTACAAACAATATCTTCCTTTGCATTAGGTAAGAACTGAACCATCCAACCAGCAGTCGCAATAAAGTAGCAACAATTGATATAAAATACGATGACAGATGGATAAGTATTTGCAGAACGCCAGCCGATAATATAGGTCCCCTGTATCATGTATAAGCTCTCATGTTCTTATGCTCATTAGACAAAATAATAAATTCAAGTGCAAATAATCACCAAGATCACTCACAATGACGATGCCAGTTACAATCATACAGGCGAATCCACCATACTTGATCAACTTTGTTACTCTCTCATGGTCTTCGTCGCTGAACGTATGATCCCTACATCCCAGAGCACACCCTTCAAATCCATCGTAATGGCTAAAAGAGCCTTCAACCGGAATCATAGGGTAGTTGCAACGTGCAGAGGTGTTGAATCGGAGCTTTTGGATCTCAGCGTTCTGAAAATTTGAAATCAATAATTATCTTAAACTCACCTTTACAAATGTACTTTACCGTCATAGCAAAATTCAAGTTTCATTTTTCTTACCTTGCAGTTGGAGGCAAACTTTTCAGGATCATCACATTTCAAGAACCCAGGCCATTCTTTTAGCGACTCAGCTATAACTCTACATGGTGTGCGGGCGATTCGGCAAAGCTCTTGTGATGACAGCTCCACTTTTTGATCTTGACATCTGGGCATGTAATATGAGCATAGCAAAGGCTGGATCACTGCCCAGCAGCGGGGTAAATTACGAAGGCCGCTGCCCCAACGTTCCAGTTCAGTCTACAAGAAAATTTAAAATCACAGGTCGGAACCGTAGGCAAGGCATTGACATTTCACAGAAGAAATGCTGAGAACTTAATAATAGCACTCCTGTTTTTTTACCTTAATTTGGTGATCTGTAAAGTTGGCATTTACCAACACATTCGAAGTTTCTGAGTAAGGCAACTGTGTTCCAAAGCACGTGATTGTCTGGTTATCGTCCTGCCGAAGTGGCCGACAAGGAGAGGAAATGTTTCTTCGGCACGATGGTTCATAGCCATTTCTATCACGTAGTTCCAACCGGTCAGCGAAGATCTCAGTACAATGGCAAATCAGAAACCCGATGATCCCGGTTCCTCCTGCCGCAGTGGCCGACAAGGAGAGGAAATGTTTCTTCGGCACGATGGTTCATAGCCATTTCTATCACGTAGTTCCAACCGGTCAGCGAAGATCTCAGTACAATGGCAAATCAGAAACACGAAGATCCCGGTCAGTACAACTTGCTGACATCGTCGTTGTCTTGATCCAAATGATACCATCGTGCATGTGCTATTAGTTTCCTACAGAGCTTCTCAATTAACCTCAGGTCATTCTTCTTCCTCAGTCTTCAAATGGGCAAAGCATCGGGAGTAACTAATACATGACGTTGTCAGGCAATTCTTGACATGCTGTATACAGTTTCTGAAAAATTCTACAACACTACAAAATGCAGTTGATCACTAAAAACACGTGCTCCTTCAGATTGCACCTAACAACAGATCAGCATCAGAGGATTTCGGTAGGAAATACCTGATCTACCTTTGAGAGGGTTCAAAATCTAAAAAACTGAAGTTTTGATCGTGCAAACTTTATAAAGCTAGCAAGTAAAAGTAAAAGTTCCAGCGCAGCCATGTATTGTTACTTCTTCGTCACCAATAATGCACTGGACAAATAACAATGGAAAACAGTGCAGGACACTTGCACTACCCTTCAGCACCTGTTGGTCCTACAAGTAAAGGGGCCCAGTACTTAAGGGGAGATCAGTGTTTATTGCGGCGGGTGGCGATATCTGATTCTATGCTCCATTCTTTGTAATGAAGACATATCCAGCAGATCCACAAACTGTCAACAACCGCTCCAGGGACAGGCTCGCTATAATTACTACTGTGCAGGTACATATTAAGCCATCCAGTTCCACAGGGCTGATGCTGGAATTAGTTTCCTTACCGACAAGAAAATTCTTCCTGGAACGCTTTGTGCCGTAGATGTTCTCCATTCTTGTCTATGGACGATTTTACACAGCTGATACAAAAACGGGTCAGAGCCACACGACAAATACCCCCGCAGTGGTGTCCGAGTGGTTAAGGAGTTGGACTCGAAATCCAATGGGATATTCCCGCACAGGTTCGAATCCTGTCCACTGCGATCATTTTGCCATTGAGTTTTTACGGCCAATACTTTTGCACCTTTGCGCAGTATGACGGCGTATGTATGATTAACTCACAGATGACTTGAGATCGCTAAAGAGCATTGCGAGCACGTCCAAACTTAAATCTGATGAGGTAAGACTTCTAAAATACTTTTTCAATTATCTTCATTTTTTTCCAAAATTTTCTGCTCTTTGATGAATATTATTTGATAAAAAATTGTTCATGAGAGGTCATTATTGTTGCAGAACATTTTGGGTGTTGAATTTAGTTTTGCATCATGTGATATAACCTAAAGCCGGAATTCAAATTGAAAATATGGGTAATGTTTAATTTGCAGTGGTGAAGCTTCTCCGACCTTGGAGCTGTTTTAGTTACCTGGTAAGTTTGCAAAAGTTATGCCGTTTTTTCCAAAGTGCTTCATTTGAACTAACAAATTATATTTAGTTCGGATGGAGAAACTTACTTGTGATTCGCAACTCTGAATAACTGGAGTTTTAATTTTTCTGCAGGTGCTATTACACTTTTGGCCGCTCGGTGTACGCTTCATAAGGCAGAACTGAATT
>VRMD01003811.1:0-10222 GCA_009872375.1 Sminthurides bifidus | reverse complement strand
AAGTCCTTTCGGTATGTCCTTCGGGTCATCCTTGTTACTTACACCTAGAATATCCCCCATAAACTTCTGCATCTTGCTTTTCCTCATCGGTTTGTAAGATGCCAGATTTGTGTTTACGGCATCCAACTTCTCCATGATTGCCTTCTGATGAGGGTCCTCCTCAAGCTCTGCCTTCTTGACTTTCTCCATATAAACTTGCAATGGAGACAACGATTCTGAGGCGACATATTGTGTCACTGAAAGCAACCTTGAGCGACCTTGAGACTCAATTTGATTAGAGACCAGCAGAAATCCATTGCTGCAGGTCCCTAAAAGGGGTCCCCGAAAC
Source organism: Sminthurides bifidus (assembly GCA_009872375.1). Taxonomy (NCBI): domain Eukaryota; kingdom Metazoa; phylum Arthropoda; class Collembola; order Symphypleona; family Sminthurididae; genus Sminthurides; species Sminthurides bifidus. Next base: position 9,894 of record VRMD01003811.1, on the reverse strand, counting down.
TTGGGCCCCAGCAATTTCACAAGGAAGTTAACTTTCATTTCCAAAGAGATATTTGAGTTATAAGGTTCCCACTAGTCCGGTACACTATTATCATTTTGAGATGCTCTCTTCATTGAAGACTGAAAAATTAATGAATGTAAACAAGTATCACGGAGCTATAGCATAGTTTTGTACGATTCTATGTAAGTTAAATCTATTGCGATTAAATAATTTTACATCACTACTATCGTCTAGTCACGTGAGCGCGAGCTAGACTTTATGCGAGGAATTTACGGAATTCGCGCCCGTAGACCAAGGGTAAAAATACTAAAAGTAGAAACACACACATGTCTGCGACTTGACCAGTTCATTACACATAATTCTTTTACTGCATTACCTGTAAGATTCATATTACAAACAGCTCCAACTTCGTATCAAAAGTTTACAACAAAAGAAATTCAAAGTAATGATGATCAGTTTGCTTGAGAAGCTAAATTGTGATACTAAAGAGTCTCAATAACTACAATTAAAGGTAGCTGTTCTAAATGGAAATAGTCTACTTGACGCAGATTCATCACAGTAGGGGAAAAAGCGCAGGAAAAGGCACTTGATTTTGCATAACATTTTTCACTGAACACTTAATCGCTGCAGTTCCTTCTTCCAGTGTAGGAATGAGACGTTCGAATTAAAAATCTTTGAAACGTGTCTACATTACACAGTCGTAGTGTTGTATTCAACGTTGGTTAGACTTAGACTGCTTTAACCGCACGGTTTCAGTCAGTTTCGAAAAAATTAATAACGTTTAAAGCCCACCTGAGCCAAATCATCGACTAAAACCACTGCCAACAAAAAATTAGAAGCCTAAACACCGGCTATTGGTATACAATAAAATTTGACCGTCAAAAAAAGTAATAAATTATAAAGCTAGCTGCTACGATACAATTGCATCCAGCCTGCCTGCACCAGCTAAGAACGAGTAGCCGATAAACTAGTGTATTTCTCTATGAATACAATATAGGTAACATTAAGTTTAACATGAGTATTAACTTCTTACTTGATTTAGATATTCTATAACAGTTGTAGAATTTGATCGACGAATCCCAAAAAGACAATCACGATTACAAGTTATCGTAAAACACCTTCGCAGCTTCTCGGTGGCTTGCAGTTACAGGGAATGATGATCCATGCCCAGGAATGACTTCATCCACACTAGTTAAAATCTTAAAGCGATTTTCAGCCTGCAGGCGCGTATCGTAGCTGTTGTCCATCCACAGGTTGGGATCTTCTATAACATCTTCTTCACGTTCAAATAGATCTCCGGTAGCCGCAACTAGTTTTCCTCGCTTATCTTTAATTAGTACTGAGACATCTTCGCTGGTGTGCCCAGGAGTTGGAACAACTTTAACGCAATCATCAATTATGTATTCCAGTCCTGCAACACAATAGAAGTTTTAGAAGATCATCTAGCAAAATACATGACTACGGAAGGGGGTACAAAAAATGTCTTTTCTCTTTCTAACCTTTATCAAAAGGATGCATTTCGTACATATTCCTATGGAAAATGCTGTAGCCCACAATATGTTTCGCATCCAAAAAGAGGTGGTTATTTCCAGTGTGATCAGGATGCCCGTGTGTGGATATGACCCAGTCTATTTTCGTTACTCCCAGTTCTTCTAGCTCTAAAACAAAAAACATACGATTACCTAACTGCAATTTCAAATGCATCATCAACTAAATATGTACCGTTTCAAAGCAATAAACTCACTACTACGTATAACATCCCCATCCCAATAGGTCAACGTATCCACGATAATGTTATTCCTCGGCGTCACGATCAACAAACAGGTTGCGTTGGCAGTCATACGCTCGTCAACCATGTGCGAATAACCTTCTTGAATTATATGAATGTGGGCCATATTCTGGAAGATTTTGGTCAACGTATCCACGATGATGTTATTCCTCGGCGTCACGATCAACAAACAGGTTGCGTTGGCAGTCATACGCTCGTCAACCATGTGCGAATAACCTTCTTGAATTATATGAATGTGGGCCATATTCTGGAAGATTTGTAACTCCGTAACAAGTATTTTTGCACTAAATTAGTTTATAATTATCACAGCCGTTGCACACCTTTCAGTCTTTCAATCAAGTTTTGTTGCCAGCCTTATGAAGGCTTCTTCATGCGACTTACTACTCCAAGTTTTGACTATTTCCTACACGAAAATGTATAAATATCGAATAAAAACAGCCACTTTCAGCAATTAAAGTATCACTGACCAAACCAAATTCAGCATAAATGCTACACCAATGGTTTAAGCTATCGCGGATTCGGCTGACAGAGCAGCACAAAGTTAATTATAATTTCTAAAATTAAATTTAAAATACTTTTCTGAATGAAAAATTATTTTAAATGGAGAAATCTGGACTCCATGAATTTAATTTACTGAACTGATTTTTCCTGATAGGGGGAGGGGGAACTGCCGTATTTTTTAACACCCAGCGCCTGATACAGCCATTGAGTTTAAACTCTATGCTCCGTATAAATCGTTTATTATAGCGTCTAAATAAATTAAATAACTAAATCAATGACAGTTTAAAAAATGTGTATGACTCAGACGCAACAACAGCATGCCACTATATTAATCATCAAGTAATTTAAATGCTCAACAACTGGTTTTATTAAATATAACTGCAATGAAAACAAAGTTACTTTCCTCCATCAGTTCAATGTAGGCAAAGTGATAACAGAATCGAGGAAAAATCCCCAAACAAGCGCAAAAAAGGCCAAACCACTAAAAAGCAAAGCTAAAATTGGGGGACTAATGGGAATTTTCAGAATTCGAACATCAACTTGCAAGCTTGAAACGAAGAGCAAGAAGGAGTCCAAATCCGCCTGAGGTGTATTTTGATACCCGAAAGGACGAAGTCTCACAACGTGACCTATTCCCTTCACTTTCCTGCAAGCCGCAGCCAGTTTTGCAGCCTGCAAATGGAAAAAGGAATTCATTGTCATAAGCGACCTTCCACCACTTACTTTTACCTGCAATTTTAATTTGATTTCTGATTTCCTGATTACCTGAAGGAGCGGATAAAAAGTGAGAATGCTCCACAAAAACGTAATAACCATCACTAGAGAGGAAGTCCCAAAGGGGGATCTTGTCTCCCTTTAAAGCTAAAAATGCAACGCTCGACATGGCGGTCGCAGAGTCTAAAATCAATAGAGCACCCAGTGCCGGCGATAAATCTGTGTTAAGGTAGCCCAAAAGCTTTTCGAATTCTCCTATTTCCTAAAACAATCAAATCATTCGAATTCCAATTAAAATCTGAGACTGTTAGAAGGGTTGAGCGAACAGCTTTTAGCTTAATTTAAGTTATAACGCTCTTCTCAATAATACCTTGATACACTCCGGAAGGGAAATCGTATGCTGCTGAACACGAGAATAAAGCAGTTCGAAGTAAGTGACCAACAGAATGCAATGGATCGAGTAGCTGATAATCACAGTTAGTTGAATAGCGTCCTGCCACGTTGTAGACAATGCTAGCGTGCTTACAAGCGCCATTTTGACATCATAGCTGCAATTGTACATCCAAACTGTATTTTGCTACTCAGGATTACAAAATTTCTGAACGGTAATCTTAAAAGAGACTAACTTGACTTGAAAGTTAAAGGAAATTTTGTGTGTCCAAATCTGCACTACTTGACACGCTGCAGAAGTGGTTTATCCACAAAATGCTAGAAAATACGAGGCCTTGCAATGTCCTCAACAGGCGTTTCTGAGCCACAAACGTTGTATGGGCCGTTTGGATGAACACCTAGCAGAAAAGCAAAGCCGTCATTTAATATCATTGATTGTACGGGATTACTTTTATGTTTGTAGCTTGCTGCTTAAGTTTCAAAACATGATGGGTGTTGATAAAGAACTCACTCGTTCCATAAGGTTCTGCAACTGCTCGTCCTCCTTGATTCTGTACAAGTACACCATGTACAGGAAGGCAAACAGATGGAAAATACTCGGTATTACATGGATAAGGAATGGGTTTCCTCCGCAAATAGAACCAAGGACCTGTGTAACGAAATCCAGGTCCCCAAACCAGGTGGAATTCTGCTGCCAATTAGTATGATCGTCGCGGTAAACAAAGCCTCGATCCCTTCTGGAAGGTCATTAATTATGGAAAACTCATTAGAATTAGAACTCCTCAGGACGCAAATATGCACAAATAATTTCACCAAGACATGTCAACCACACTATGCTCCCCTTACCTGAAACAGGTCATGTACTGGAGAACGTAACCCATTAGCAGCAAGGCCAACACGATTGTAAAGTACGTCCTATTGAGCAACGTGTTGCAAAACCCATTATCGGAGGACTCGGGCGTTAGAGTAGGCTTCAAGCCCATGATGCCTAGCAACCGCAGGTAGGGATACAAAATCCTGTGTTTGCAGTACATAAGGACTCCTGTCAGGCTGGAACTTTGGTTGACAGCCATCTCTCTGATTGTAAGAACCTATAAAATTAGATTCACTCTGGTTAAATCATTGCTAATTAATTACTTTCAAGTCACTTCAAACTTCTCTAAAGGTACAGTATCCATGTGAAGCAAATCCTGACTTAAGGGTCATTGACCTGACGTTATAATTGCCATCTCACGCATTCTGGAGCATAACGACCGCATCATTGTAATAAAAGAGCGCATCAATTACCAAAATGCCTCACCTCATCCGTGGTAACCAGCTCAGCATTGTTGACGCTTCCCTCACCGACCTCGGCGATGGAACTCGTCCTCTTGTGGGTATACTCACCGGTAACATGAATGACCTCATGTCGTGACGACGACCCAACGCCGTTGTCCACCGACACTGACATTGACCCAATCCGCTCCCTACCTTCTTGACTACTTCGTGACACTGGTCGAAGACCACTGGAAAGTCTTCCCTGTTCCTCGTCCGAAGACATGTTGACGAAACTAACGTACTTGGTTCCGCGGAGGACAACCAAGGATTGTCTCAGTATGACTGGAATTCTAGCTTCTGATCGTGAGCTCATTTTGTCCTATAAGCGTATGCACTGACGTCTACATCAAGCTCTAATTCTAACCCTTTGTTTTCAAGACAACACAACTTCTGCACTTTAGTTGTATCGCAATCCATATTTGGCTGATAAATAAAATTAGTGGCCAGCATAGCAATTTAAAGGGTAAAGAGCTTTGGGTGTTTGTCTTGGAGGAAAGTAAACATTGAAAATGTCGTGACTACTAATGCATACTATGGATTAAGGCACATCAATAAGCTATACGATTTGATTCACATGCAGTAGCTTTTAAGGAAAACACCAGTGTCGGTTGAATACTGCATATAGCACAGTGGGATATGCAGCTTGGTCTTACACTTAAGTCAGTCGGTTTTAATGGTAAACAAATTGAGTATTGAGCCTTTCAACACAATTTGAAGTGTAAGAGACTTGGTGAGATTATCAGAAACCCTTAAAATTCGTCTCTTTCCTTCTGCCTCAGGCTTTGAACTCTTGCACATGATATCTTGAGCTTTAAATTACAAACGCTATTAAGGTTCAATTTTTGAATGCACGTAATAAGTTACAGAAGTTGATGCAGCCTTTCAATTTATTTGACGTTATCATCAATAAGTATCCCGTATTACCGTATGGCTGTCTATCCGCCTGATCCGATATCCACAATCCCTTGGTGAAAAAGTCACGTATCTTTAGAACGTTTCAAAGTGCATTTCTACGGTTACTTCCATAATCGTTTTTGCGGGAAACGGTGAAAAAAATGCAAAGGAGATTTGGCACAGTTGCTCATTTTAGTTGCAGTTGTAGTCAATTCTTTGTATTTTTGAAATCGGAACCCCTTCTGGTCACATTGATCACCACACGCACATAGTTTCTGTATGTCTACACTTTTAGGCATGACCCCTTAAAACCATCAGACTCTCACAAGTATTAAAGAGTACGAGAGTCCCTTAAGCAGGTGTGCCGTACCACGGTCAAACGTCAAAAAAACGAAACAAAATGGCCGGAAATGACACACCTTCTAATCTGTAGTTTGGAAAATGGCCGCAGCTCAGCCTATGCCTCCTCCTGCTGGTGAAGTTGCTGCGCCCCCTGGCNAAAAAAACGAAACAAAATGGCCGGAAATGACACACCTTCTAATCTGTAGTTTGGAAAATGGCCGCAGCTCAGCCAATGCCTCCTCCTGCTGGTGAAGTTGCTGCGCCCCCTGGCGAAGAGCCTGTGCGCCACAAATGGCGAGAATACTGGGGTTACACGGCCTATTCACTGTCATTTTTGGTGAGATACGCAGATTTTCAAGCTCAGCAGGACCAGCTCCCCTTTTCAATTCAGGTTTAATAGGCCTTCAATCGTCTCTACTAACAGACAATGCAATATTTCTATTGCAGTTTCTTGAACTAACCTGCTTCATCGCCTTCATCTCCATATCCGTAGGCCTTAGTACTTTCATATCCAAAGTTGACGAGATCTTCGTTCGATTAAACGTGGGCATCTTCTTCCAAACCTACCTGATCACCTGCTTCATAGCCTTCATCTCCATATCCGTAGGCCTTAGTACTTTCATATCCAAAGTTGACGAGATCTTCGTTCGATTAAACGTGGGCATCTTCTTCCAAACCTACCTGACTTTCTTCCTATTATACAATTTCGCGTTACTTCAGTCCCGCTACCACATCGGCCTTCTTTATCCCAGAAGAGATCGCTTTGGAATCCAGGCCCCTTACTGCTTCGATTGTGTAAAGTCTCAAATGTATTCTAGGCTGAATTACCGTTTAAAAACAAGTCCAGACCTCTTAAATCATGGTATAATCTCATGGTTTTATCCTTACAGAACTTTCCATGTAACATCTTCTTCGCGATTCTTGTCCTTTCATATGGAGTCGCTTCCTACTTGGGAACTAAAGTGGCTTGTGTTTACAAGCTCGGATCTTTGATTTTGATCCCACCACCATTGGAAAATTTCACAGAGGCTTTAAACAACGCTTCCGAACCGCTAGGGGGCCAAGCTCCATCAAAAGTTTACGTGTTGGCTCACAATGACCACGGAATCAACAAAGACCTACAGCCTGTGACCACGGTTTTCCTACTTTGCATCACCTTGATCCAGTACATCAGTGCTCGAAAACTACGATGGGATGAACATTTTGAGAAACAACGTCTGGATCACTCTCGTATTCCTGATTTATCTTGCTCAGCCAGGGTGTGGTTGCTAATAGTGTTGTCGGTAATGTCTTAACTCTTTCAAATGGATTTACAGTCAATCGTACCACTGTTTTTGCAATCTACTTTTAAATTACAAAAGCTTGATACTTGTGTTTCCTTTTTGCAGTTTGTTCAACTCATTCTGACAGTCCTCTACCTCATGCCGCTATTCCTCTGGCTCGTGCTCTGCAGTTTGATGCACCTGCACCTGTCGGTCACAGTTACAAGTGCTTTGGTACTGGCTACCATTTTGGGACATTTGACCACCTACATCGAGCAACTGGAACCTTTTCCCACCATGCATCAAAGTCCTGCACACTTAAAGGTAGGTCGCAGTCGAGCTTTAGGACCCTTACGTCCATATTACCTTACGCCTGTCAAATAGTAAAGCAGGCTCTTTAGACGCTAGACCCTATGAACCTTAAGTCCAGGTGTGTGGCTGCATCACGTGAAAATGATTGAACAGATCAGTTTGAGCGTTCGAAGATATCTAATGTGCCTCGTGTACATCCCATTAGTTGCGTACTGGTACTTCAAATTGGACGGTTTCTGTCCTCCGGAAACTCACTCCCCGAAGATGGGCCACGCTGCCTCAAAGATTCACAAGGATACATTTGAAGTCAAGCCGTTTCATCTCTTCCTCCTCAACGTTTCCGTTTGCGTCATGAATACAGTCAAGTTCGCAAGACTGACCTGTGTGGCCTTGCAGAGTGAGAATGTGAGGCCGCTCCCAGCCATTGTGAATGGCCCACGGGTGCGGGAGTACAACCAGGTGGCGCCGCAAATACCACCTCGGCCGGGAACAATGCCTATGGCCCTGCCCGACCCGATAGTGAGAGACGGCCGGGGTCAGGACTACGACGAAGCCATGATTAGGGAAATGGAAGCCAGTTTGGCCGAAATAGGACTGGGGTTGCCTCCGTACGACCTGAGAGCCGATGTTAGTAGATACAATCGGCGTGCGAGGGCGTTTCCGGGGCCTAATGAGTGGGGGAAAGCCCAAGGGGTTAACATTTCAATGATGGAGGCTGGGTGGGAGCCTATGGGTGGTCGGAATGTGACGGAAGCGTTTGGCTACACTGCGGGCAAAGTCTTGCTGACCCCAAGAGCGGTGGGGGTGGCTGAGGGTGACGCAATGTCTTTTCGGCACTTGCCAGTGGTAACATTGGCAGAAGCGGCAAACGTGCATCCGATGCTATTGTCAAATGAAAGTGGGCGGGTTGAGTCGTTGGGACAGCGAAAGCAAAAAAGTCCTGGCATTGAAAACGACGAGAATCTTAATGAAACCTCGAGGGACTCAAGACTGCCAGTAGATAATGACAGGGAAAAGTAAAAAATAAATGCGTTAGTTTTCTTGAAGAAGACTCTCAGTTTGATTGATTCTAGACAAACTTTTTTTAATTTGATCTATCTCACATTTAAATTAATGTACTACCTACGGTTTGTTTAAGGGACTGTTTATTGTAGGCTCTACGTTGAATAATTGGTAAACAGTGATGTGATTACTTTTCTGTATGTGCAATTATTCGCCCTGGTTACACGCCCACCATTGTTTAATTTAAACCGCCCATTTTCAAAGTAAAGACGTTAAAAATATATCATTGAAAGAAGGTTGAAATTCGCCTCTGACACTTTTAAAAAATAGTTAGCTGCTAACTTTGGCATAACATGATAGCAATGCATTTTGAAAATGCTAAAACAAGTTATCTTTGCAATGAGGCATTTATGGCCACCAGTATTGTTGTGGTTGGATGTTTTATCGAATTTCTTTTCAACTTTCATAGGGTATAGATAGTAGTTCGTAAGTTTTTCTAATTGATGCACTAATTACTAACCAAGAAACTTTTAACCATGGCGGAAGGGGACTTTTCCTGGATCAAGTTTGCCAAATTATCCGGGCTGACCATCGGACTTTTGGTAAGTGTTCACCTAACAATTTACATGATGAATTGCTGGATGAAGGACAAACTCCGAATCGAATCTTGCCAACGAGGATCAAGAAGCTGTCTTCAGCGCATCAATCCAGTAGATTTCTACGAACGTTAGATTTGAAGAAAGCATTAAAATACAAAAGCCATTTTCCTAATGATTTACAGGTTTACGAACTCGTATGCTTCATCGGATTCTTATCGCTGAGCATCGGTGCTCAAGCCGCTATCACAATCCTGATAAAAACTGCTGTAAACTACGATCTCCATGTCGCCTGGCAATCCTTCATCGGCTGGTACATTCTAGCCCTTTCGACTCAAGTTCACCTCCGCTTCTACCGGAAGTGCATTTACCCAAAAATCCGACGGTCTTTTCGAGCAAACCGAACTTTACTGCAGGGCGTAAGCATAGAAATCACACAAGCTTTTCAATTTCAACGCAATCTTCACTTTGCCTTTGCTCTCCAGAGGCTGAGGTTGACCTGAGCCCTAATGAGGTCATTGACCAATAAGTGCCCCTTTTTGAATTGCAGCTTCCACGAGTCATTTACTTCGTCATCTACTGCTTCTGCATCTACGGCGTTGCCCACGAATACGAAGCAACTCACGGCTACCCTCCCTCACCCGACAAATTGCGTTCTAAAGCCGCAGTCACAAATGACACTTCCAACTTATCCTCGCATTTCTCATTGCTCGGCCGCGGTCTCACCGTCAAGAAAACACATACAGTTTATACCCAATCAGACTTCGAGCCCGTG
>VRMD01003810.1:0-10222 GCA_009872375.1 Sminthurides bifidus | reverse complement strand
ACATGCGTCCTATACCCTTTTTGTAATTTCAAATAAATGTTATTCGCTCTGTCACCGCGTATATATGTCATTTATCACTAGAAGTTTAGCTGACTAAACTCCGTTCTGTAGAAAGTTAACTTGGTCGCAAAGGTAATTTATATCTGTCACTCACATCAGTTTATGCAGTGCCTGCTCCTATTAAAATGTGCTATGTTCTTGCTGCATAAGAGGGGACGGTGACAAAGTTGTGATTTTATGGAAATGTGTGAGCACGTCAAAATGACTCACTGGAAGAGAAAAAAAGAAAAAATTCCTTCCAAAGTCGTTCTTATTTGGCCACAATAAGAGTGACAAAGAAGGAGAATAATTGAAAGCTTACCGAGAATCCCGACGGTAGTGTGCTGGAACAAATCGCTCTGTTGAAATCCTGCGATGAGTAAGCGCCCAGGTGTCAGGGATAGCCCAGGGACAGGAAGATGATGTGAGAAGACAGAGAAGAATGAGAGATGTTTTTCTTTTTTTGCCACAAAGTCTTCCCTGAAAACTGCTCAATGTTCCCTCTTTTTCAACAAGCGACGACGAACTTACTGGCAAACAAAACTGCGGAACGTGGTAAGCACAAAGGAAGCCTTTGAGGTAATGCGCGGTTATTTGCGGTGGACAATGTAACAAAGTTTCGTGTATTCGCGCAAAAGTTTTGGCGAAAAGGAAGCAAAGTTTCTGTCCTATCTTTTGTTCAGGGCATTTCTCGTCCTGGTTCCTGCCGCTGCAGACTCAGGATTGAAACTAGAGNCGTCCTGGTTCCTGCCGCTGCAGACTCAGGATTGAAACTAGAGTCGGATAGAGCCCAGTGCACTTTTTCTCCACGGACAGAGGTCGTAAAGACACTATACGTCCTCTTTCATCCTCCTCTCTCACAGTTCTGTTCCATGTACCTCAAGGAATAAGATCCATTAAGCAATGTGAATCCGAGCCTTTCCTCCTTCATGCTCATGATGACGCGAGTACTACATCCGCAATGCATGGACGCAATTTTGCTACTACCCCCGCCACAGTCTACAGATACATTTTACATCGACTACCACAAAAGCTTACGAGTTACCAGGCGGGGAATAGGGAATTCGGGCCGGGAGAGCAACTAACAGCCGTTATGCTTACAAAAGAAGTGGCAGGCGACCATTGATGGGATCTGTAAGCTTCATTGTAAATAAATATTACAAGCTCCAGGGTCCGAGCCAGGCTGGACTGCAACTTGAGCAGAGCATATGGACCTGGGGTTGGACACGGGTGTTGGAAGAAAGCACTACGGCATTATTCTGAACACGGACGAGCCGAGTGAACATGTCATATCAGATGGATGATGAACCCAAGGTGGTAAACAGTGAAGCAGGAAAGTTTCCCCGTTGCCTCAATTGAAACGGTTACCGGATTATTGTGCGGACCAGTGGGATGCTTTCTCCATGGGCTGGATTTCATACATTTTTCATGGGCCATCAAATTAGCGAGAGCTTTTACATCTCCTTCCACAGTCATGTGGGTACAATACGAAATCATCTCGCATGCATATACCTTCCGCTACCTCGTAGCAGTAGTTCGCGCAATCCCATCATCATCATTCCCTTCCGCCTCCGGAGTCCGGACTAGCACACATTCCGGTCGTAGTCCGCTTGCATTGCAGTGTGTCGGTCCCTCCGGAGAAAGCAACTTTCTCCTACCAGGTCCTGCTCCAGTCCCGCTTTCCCTCCCGCTAGTGCTCCTTCATCCAGGTCCTGTTATTTTCCCGAAACCTACGGCACACACATCTTCCTCTCTCCAGGATGCTGTCCCAGCTTTCTAGTCCATGTATAACCGCATCTTCTCTGCTCTGTTGAGCCGGTAATTCTCCCCGCTCCCTCTCGAAACTGTTCAAATTACTTTCTCCCATTTTGCATACGTAAATTTTTAAAACGTGACTGTTTTATTCCACTTTGAGCTTCACGTTCAAGCACTGCCTCATCTGATGATGCCGAAAATCCACCTTTTACTCTTGCTCAATGTTCCGAATCCGACTTAAGACCCGTGCTCGCACTTCATCCTTTATGAGTCCCATTAAGACCATTGCGAGGGCGAAAGACATCTCCAAGATTTATCCTGCAGTAGGCGTCGATGAGGATAGTCCACCTTCCGTTGTAAACTACACACTGATGTTGCATAATACAGACGACTTACTCGTAAGAAAGTGGAGGCGACCCGGCTATGTTTTGCAAATGAGCGCCCTGTCTCGTTAATACGTAAAAGGACAAAATTCAAGGTACACGTGAGAATCTCTTCCTGTTTGTTTATTCGCATTCGTGCCTGATCTCTATAGGGTTAGAATCTCTCGCAAAATACCCGTGGGTCAACTGTGGGAAGGACATTTTGCAAATGCAATTGCCACGTACCTGGAGGATTTTTGCTCCCATTTAACATAGAATTTGCCCCTGGAGAAAGCTACAACTTTTGCAAGGTACACCCCTGCTTCACATTTCTCACACTTAATCTGATTAAAGCTCGTTACCGTCAGAGTCATAAGATGTAGCAGTCATGATCTGCTGTTGACTCGAGTTTTTAATGAAGTTCTGTCCCTTTCATTGCCATATTTGTTTGCGTGTATGTATGGTATTTTTGTACATTACCGTGAAAGACTAGCCAGAGCAACTCGTAAGGCTGCGCTTAAAGCCATTCTCCAGTGGTAATTATTGAATTTTTAATAAATGGGCTTGTTTCAATAGACTTTTTACTCTTGTACTGGAGTTGAAATGGAGGAATTCCAAGAAGACAAGAGAACTTGCAATTATTACGAACCGACGAAAGAAGAAATTGAAGAAACATTACTCCTAAACTGGTACGCCAAGTTGGAAAAGGTCACCATCAAGACAATTCTGCTTCCTGTACCTGATTACGTATTAAAGTACTTTCGAGCCAAGTCAGTCGCTCTCCCTCGAGACACGGAATCTTCATCTTTCAAAGATACCCATTTGAGTTCTAATGAATCTTTGAACTGGAGCGATGAGGACGACGCAGAAGAGGCTCGACGAACGGCTAGAAGTGTGTACACTGAAGCTCAGTCTGATGACAGCGACGACGAACAAGATGGTCGAGAAAACGACGAATCCCACATTTTTGACAAATTAGACCCCTTTGATAGTCAAGTGAAACGGGCAATAGACAAGCTGGGAGGTTCCGTTTTTCCAAAGTTGAACTTTAAGAGTCCGAGTGTAAGTCCAGTTAGAAGTATGAGCTCACTTGTTTAAACAAGTTATATCAAGAGGTAGATTGTGTGAGAAATTTTAATGCATCCTTTGATTCCGTTTTTTCAGGATGCTAAATGGATGGCCTTTAACCGATGTCTGCGATGTTACTTACCTGGGGATATTTATCTACTTATGAAATCATCTGACGTAATATACAATGAATTATTTCATTCTCCTTTGAATGATGTAAGTATAGTGGCAGCGGTTACAAAATTGCAGTTGTGACTTAAAGCATTCGCGGTTAGAAAAAGGAATAATGTACTGAATACGGTGCATTTACAGGGACCTGCAGTACCTGAAAATGGCAAGTATCACTTGGCTCTGCGAAAATGGGAAGACATAGATCCTGCAGCAGAGTTTCGTTGCTTTGTTTTTAACGACAAGCTTGTTTGTAAGTATAAAAGCCTATGTATAAGAAAAGGTTTCATTGGCTTGGTAATAAGCAAATCAAGTAAATTCTGAATCGAATTGGTGTTTGATTCCAGGTATAAGCCAACGCGATACGAATAACGGTTTTGAAAAAATAATGATCTGAAAGAGATAGCATAATGGAGGACATATTTGAGTTTTTTAAAACTAACTTGTACCAAAAGCTTCAGCTTCAACATTGTAAGTGCTCCGGTGTATGCATAAGGAGATAAAACTGGTGCTATGGAAATAGGCAAGGTTAATTAATTGTGGTTCTTTGTCGGCAGATGTTTTTGACGTGTTTCGACAGAAGGCTAAAACTGTGAAGTTGGTAGACCTACATGTTTTTGGATCGCTTACGGATCCCTTGCTGTTCAGTTACAAGGAAATCAAGATGCTGACAGATGAATTCGAGTCCCGGGCAAGTTCAGTTTGTAAGTTTGACTTGATTATTGATTTTACTAAATTACACTCGATTTCATGCGTTCGTTCTGTTCTACGTACTTTTCCAATCTTTCTGATGCTTGCAGCGCATTTCAAAGACGCTCATATCTATGGAGATCCGCATTTTCGATTTATTGGTGACCAAGGCCGATCGCATCCAGTTACTTGGACACGACTGACCTAATTTAAGAAAATAATACACTGCTTGTTTTCACTGTGCGATTTATATTTTCTATTCCTGTCCAAGCAAATAAATTTAAGTACCACCAATATCTGATTGCGGTTAAAGCTTCCCAGGTGACTAAACGAGCATGTAAAACTCTTCAACCGAACCAAGTACTTTTCGGACAAGAGTCTAAAATTTTGCAAAGCTAAATCTATAATTTCAAAATTTCAGTGCACAAGTGCTTGCACTAACCATGAAATTACCTGCGGAAAGTGAGTACAAAGTGTTTTACGCAAGCTTCAAGTATCTGCTAGCACCCCTCAATTTAACAAGCGCTTACGGATCACTAGTTTGTTCATTAAACGCGCAAGTCGTTCAAAAATATAAGTATCTTGCGCAGAATTCTTAAAACTAGTTTTAAATCCCCTTACTTTGAGCTCTTTATAACTTCGTAATAGTTAAAGCTGCGTCTGAGTGTATAGGAAATGCATTTACAGCCTGATTAACAAGCATTGGCTGTGACGACCAATATTCTGCAGATACCGCATGCCCTAACGTAGAGGCTGACGACCTTGACAATGCAAAAGTCTTAGGACTTTTATTACTGACTTAGTCTTTCTTCTTGCTGACTATTTGTGGTTTAGAGAACGTAAAGACGTCTGAATAAAGCAGTGTTCCAGCAAATACGAGGAACGTTCCGACCCAGTGAGAAAGGGTGAACGGATTGTTGAAATAGTAGATGGAAAATATCAAACTGAAGAATTTACGCAAGGTAACAACCAGTGTTACGGTGAGCGAAGTGCATTCCGTTGTCAGCACAAACACGGAATTTATACACATACACCTGGAATGCAAATATAAGCGTCAGAAAACCTTAGCAGGTTATGGCAATACGAAAAGAGTTTAAGAACCGAAGAATTATTACTGAGACAGGACGTTGCCGGCAATATAAACCCATATGCAAGGGATGGCCCATCCGTAAATATCTAACGGCGCAGACTTGTTTGCGATGTCGATATGAGACAACAGGTCTGAGTACAACAGCAGAAAACCCGGTAATGGGAGGCAATGCTGAAATGAAGCAAATAACAGTTAATGCCAAAGTTCAGTAAATCACAGGCTGGTTGCATTAGTCAATTACAAGCATAGGCTGACAAATGACTTACAGTAAAGAAAAGAGCTTCACGAGGATGCTTTCCGTAATCTTTATACATTACTTCCTGATACAAGCCCATTCTTGCGGACATGAAGAGAGCAAACGTCAAAATGCTGATACCTATTAGTGTTAGATTGAGATTAAATGAGTAATTCAACAGATTTTTTACCATAATTTAGCAAGTTTTTTACCTACCGCAAACCCACCAGAAGTAGTCTGTAAAACCATTCGCATCTACTTTTTGCTCAGCGTCCTAAAATCCGCGAAACATAATTTTTAACTGTTTGTTATAGCTTCTACTACCCTCCAAAAGACTTTTTTATATGTTTGATTTTGCTTACAGCCATGTCTTTTCCAGACTGCAATCGTACAAACGGCTATGCCCACCGATATCATTGCAACAGACACGTATTTCACGAAATTATAACGTTTTTTCATTATAATCATGCCCATTATCATGTTAGCCAATAGAGATCCCTGCAAGTCAAACACAAGATGAGCCACTCTAATGCATGAAACACTTTAATTGAGCGAATCTCACGCAAAAGTGCCCATTTCGTCAATCCTTCTCACTCACCGCTCGAAAGTATGAGGTGAAGGGTCATGGAAATATTGAAGTTGAATGCCCAATTGTTAGTTGTGCTCACGACGAAGAAGAACACAACTAAGGTTATGTACTCCCTGAAACATAAAACAGTTGAAGATGAGGGGCTTCAACATAAACCTTTCGTCGAATAGTTCTAATTTACAATTTGCAATTGTATGCCCTACGTACTTCATAGGTACAGCTAGCTTCTTCGTTCCACATCGTAAGGTAAATATAAATCCTTCTAACGAAATTACCACAAATTGTGAAAAGGTAATTAAGTTGCCACTGCCGGGATCCAGTCTGAAATAGAAACATTACATTCGTACTTGAATGATCAGCCTTCAAGAAGTTACATATTAAAAGAAGAGCAGCTGTTCAAAGATTAGACTTACGCCACTAGTAATTCCAAGAATACCACATTTACACAGCATCCTAGAAACACGCCGATTATACCTGCAGTTGCTTTACTAATCATTTTGCCTCCGAGAATGATAACTTTCAGGTAATGGTATCGATGAGTTTCACTTTCAACAATTTTCAAATAAAGGCGAATTTAACCGCTTGTCTAACTTTTAAAGGAACATTTAGCTAATCTTTCTGACTGCTACGACGCTTTTTTATCTAACCTCAATTCGGCTTAAGACGTTTAAGATTTTTACAAACATCTGTCCCTCAGCTACATACTCCTTCGGTACCAAAGTCATGTGAAGGCACTCAATTTGTTTCAATTAGATTGCAAACAAACCCAAGGACGGACCTAATCGTACTAAACCATGCTTAAGACAGTCGATCAGCTGTTATGCATAGCAAACTTATTATGTACTTCATGTGCTAAATTTACAATCACCGCAGTCGTAAGACAGTTCATGTATGTGGCTGAATTCACTTTTTAATTGGACCCTCTTTCTTATGTTACAGATGCAATTAGCATTTACCTATCAACTCTGTCAATCTGCAAAGAGATTTCGAACGAAGCGCACATTTTTTTGTAAACAAGAAAAATTTGCACGGGTTCCTCACTTGCAGCTACACTAGGGGGCGCTGACGAATGCACATCGTACTCATTCCCAGGAGAAATTTTCCCTTGAGAGAATTTTGACAGTTTGCCCCACTTGAAAAATTCCTTGTGTATTCAAGCCTGAAGTGGTCAGTACAGTTCTCATTTTGGGTACAAGCAGCCTTCTTATTTTACAATCAAGATACATGGCATGTTTATAAGAATTTTCGAAGCAAGTTTAAAGACCGCATCTGTAAACACAAAGAAAAGGAAGTTGGAGGAATACCTACAACAATAGATGGTAAAGTCTGGAAAGGAGGACAAAGCATCCATTCTGGAAACTGCCGATTAAGTCTGGACTTGAAGAAGGTTTCAATGCACCGCGATGCATTAATTCCACCGAGAATGAGCGTTCAAGACCCTTATTCCAGAAGGGACCCAGGGGACTGGGTACTTGCATTCCGTGTGCCCTAAATGTACTTACTCTGGCACCATTATTAGACCCAGAGCTAAGGGATTCAACTCTCTAAGTGGACTTTGATATGGTTGAAAAGTTCAAGGTTGGACTGCATCCATGAAAGTAGTTCGAGGATGAGGAAGGGACGGGGTAAAAGGTATATGATACTAGACTAAAATTTAAAGCTCAGCGTTATTACGTAGAGAGTAACCGAAAAATTTTTCCGTCGAGAGTAGCAGATGAGGGACTGGAAGGGATGTGCCCCAGGCAGGATTCTGTGGTAAGGGTTGAAGGATGAACCTGTGAAAACAGAACTTGCTAGCTAACCGAGATTTTGGATTCGGGAGACAAAGAAAGAAGATATGACCGGGGAGGGGGTTCCGAGGCCAACCGTAGCTTTGTGCTTTTTCCTGCATCATGCCTTGCTAGTTAACACAAGCTGAGGGTAACCGGAGATGAGTTTGTTTAAAAATCTTACAGAGGCTCATCGCAACATCTGCCTTGTTGTGGTCCTTCCAGGTCCGGTGTCGGTAGCAGGGAGGTTGTTAACAGAAAACTGATAAATGGCAGTTGTTAGATCCTCCACACAATCCGTATTATGATGTTTTCTAGCTAGTTCATCAAAGGCAATGTGTACCGTGGGTGTGAAAAAGCATGAAGATCCAGAATTCCAAATTGAAGCACGTATTAGAAAGAAAAGATAAAGCTCACTCTCTCAGTCAGTGTTGAATCTCTTTGACGCACCATAAAACTGCGAGCAAATAAAGATAAGACACCAATAGTAACAAGACAAGAACTGTTCCAGATTCTCATGAGCCAAAGCGACAATAGAGCAATATGCACCAGACATTAGACAACCAGCAAGTTAATGATTCCAGTTTTGCACACGTTTTTCCCCATTACTTATTGTTTGCTACGCTGTTGTGGCGATGTAGATCACAGGATTAGTACAACGTGTGTAAAACTTGCGAAACGGAATGACGTGTTGAGAGGCCAGAGACTGGATTCATGACATTGATTGTCTCCAAAGCCTGTGGGATACATCACAATGGATTGAAGTAATCCTTGCAGCAGTTTCACATCAGCCACGTAAATCAAAGAATATATAATAGGTCCTTGATGGCGGTCCTTGATTTCTTGCATTCGGTCTGCCACTGGAGTTCATTATCGATGACCACTACTTCCAACTTCCAAACGTTGTTCTTTGCATCAATCTCCAGGTCCAGGATATAAAAAATTCAAGTAATGCCAGGGCTGGAGTTGGAATCTGCCAATGTGCAACTATCGGTACTGGATAAAACCGTGCGTTGTAGAAATATTCCACCTGCATTCTTTTCACGCGACGGAACGTGTGACACAAAAACATACGCACGCACGCACCTCCCGTTCTCATGAACGTGTTATCTCGAGATGATTGCTGGTGCTTAGCATTTCGGATGCCGTGATCTAGAATCCAGTACAGTCGTTCTTGTGAATAATTCAAAAAAGCAAGTGAAGGAGGATATGAGTACATTTCCTTTACGGAAAAGTTCTGCTCTGACAAAAATCCCAAGATGACATCACCCGGCCCCACAGCCTCTACCTGTAGTTGAAACTTGAGGAAAAACGTTGTGTGAAGAGTGACGTCGGTGTTTCGCACATTGCACGACCATACCCTCTGTTATAGCGTGGCACATGGCATCATCACAACAGCTGTTGAAACAGTAGTTCCGGTACATAGTGTATTGAAATGAATATGATCGGGCCTGACGAGATCAAAACTCAGAGCGTATGCTAAAGTGAAATGGGAATAGAAAACTGACTGACGAGGACGTCGTGGAGTGGACGACGACAACGTTTCACCTTTCAGAACACGCTTTTACAAAGAAGATTGCGAATTTCATTTCATCATTATCAGGGATAGCCTTAGCTCACAGCATGAAAAGTGCGGAAGAGAAGGCAGACAGGTGAGGAAACAGGACACATTCACAAGATGCTATCATGCAGGACAAGGGCTAAAAGGGCTGAGATGGTATTGCTGATGCGCCAGAGGAAACGAAAGAAGATTTAGGTACATAAAAAATTATGAACGAAACAGAAGGTTTCACCCTATCCTGTGTGAAAAAATGCTGCGTTAAGTCGACTTGATTGAATTTAGTCAGTTTCCGTCCTTTCTTCAGGCCTAGTTGTTGGGCAAGGCTGTAGCTTGTTCGCGTGGCTTGTTCCTCATTGCCATTTCGGCCAACTTTCCAAAACGTTTCATTTCATGTATATATAGACGATCGTATGTGGATGCTGTGGAGTCAGCTGCAATTTCACCTTCGTGCCCCGTAGGTAACCTCAGGATCAGAACAATTCTTCAAAAACAGCATCCTTCTCTCCTTCTCATTATGCTTTCGTGGGTGTCCTATCCGTGATGAACAGGGAGATAAACTAGGACGGATGGTTCAAGACACCATCTTATTTCTGTACACAGGCCCTGTAAGAAAACAGGCTCGGCCCTTCCAGTCCTTCAACATGTCCCTGCCCCTGTAAAGGATAATTCAGCAGCTAAAGATTTGGTTCAAGTGACCGTGTCCAAGGACCCGGCGTTCAAGTCAGCGTCAGCAATGCAGCACAAGCCAATGCTCTATCTTCAACGCAGATTCCAAATCAATCTCATCCTTCTTCAGTACAGAAAGGTGCATTTAAGTTGATTGTTGCCGGATAGTACTCGGAATTGATCCCTTTTAAGGATCTGGGCAATGCATAGCGCTCGGAACGAACTCATCC
>VRMD01003809.1:0-10224 GCA_009872375.1 Sminthurides bifidus | reverse complement strand
TGAGATGATGGAAAAGCGTGGGAAACCTATACTCATAAAGTATAACGTACACATGAAGGAACGGGAGCGATGCTCCTATATAGTATACGTGCTATCCAAAGGCCATTCTTAGCATTTTTTCCTAATCCAAATTATTACTTATAAGAAGCCGGAGAAGATGAGAAGACAAAATCTCAAGACATGCAACTTCAGCTCTGGTGTCTATTTAAACATTTGCATTGTTTCACACCGATGGATTAATCGCGTTTCCACGCCGTCATTACGACTCCAGGATTTCATCTTTCTTTGGTCGGGTTTCATTGCACAATTTCTATATTGCGTGTCATAGTCATTAAGTTTTGAATGAACGAAGGCCCTCTTTTGTCAATACCCCTTCGTCCCTAAAAATTTGATTAGCCAATCAACAAAAAGGATGCAAGGATCAAAAAATACGAGACAGAGATTGCAAAACTGGACAAATACACGAGATTGACCAGTAAGACTAATCTCGTGGGTTTGAGACAGAGGGCAGAGTTGAGTCAGATGTTGTTACTTGAGCAGAGAGTGGAAAGCGAATTCTGAGAGTCTTTGTGTCTTCCGAATGAAAGAATTGACGGGACCGGTATTTGACGACCACACTACGAGCCTGTTGTTTCTACATGGTTGTGGAATTGGCGTTAAACCGTATATTAGCTCCGTGGCAAGAGCTTCAGGACCGAACTGGCTGCAAAGGTGGCAGAAGAGAGACAGGAGAAGGTTGTGAGTCATAAGAATGAGGAAGATGAGCTTGAATAGAATTAAGCTAACGAGAAAAGGCATCATTTACCTCCTGTCCACATGAAAGTGTCAGGCATGAATATATCAGACCTGGACTCTCCGCTGGGTCAAGGTAGTAAATGAAAAGAAAAAATTTGGGATAAAAATGAGTTTCAATTTAAGTCTTTTGTTACATCCTCGCACTTAATGGGACAGAGAGCGGGTGAAAGAGGCTGAATGAAAATAAATGCATCCTCTGTCTTCCTCTCGCACCACGACGTAAATATATGTATCGAGAAAAGTTTTCAAAGAATAACCAACCAACGACCTCCACTCCCTTTCGTCAATAAGGAATGAATTCCTTCCACCATATTACATCAGCCGATTGTGAAACCTGTGTAAACATTAACACTGCCAGACAGACTGGCAGCTCTCATCTCGTTCCATGGGCGGTGAGACGGACAGGTAAGTTCACCATGTTACAGTTATCCAAAAGGCATCTTCCTCCTTCACGTGTGCTTTACCCTCGGTCATCCTCTTCTCACCTACGTGTACATGTACGTAAGCGTACATATAACGCCCGTGTGACACCTCTCTGCGCAGGTAAATCCCCACAAACAATACGCTGAGAACTACACACACATTCCTCACATATCCATTACACCTGGAATTATCACCGGGATGTCTGTGCCGTGTCACTAACTAACCTTTGGATTTTTATCTACACACTTTACCTTCAAGTCACTTAACTCAGGCACATCTTAAGTGCCCTGTCTCTCCCCCTCCCTCCTTCTCTTTCCCTTTCTCTCCATTTTCTCAGCACGTTGCAGGCTCATCTGTCTTTGAAATGCGAACGAATTCCTAACCGCAAGCATCAGTGGTCATTAAAGCCGTGACAAATACCTTCGGAAGAGCAAGCTCTTCGGCTGGCAATGGGACAAAACCAAGGAAGGCTAAACAATACTGAACTCATTTCTTTGAATACAATGGCACAATTTCATAAAAAAGTTGTGTCACTAAAATTTTGACATTTACCAAAAATGATCCCTGTTTACCTCCTAGTGTAGAATGTTTCAGAGGCAGAGCTAAAGGAAAGCAAAGTCTTTGTATGCACCACGCTGGCAGTCGCAGTCAGCCTTTAATTCACGCACAAAGCTCTTGTACTTTGCTCATCACAGTGAGACAAGAGATTTTGTCAAAAATCCTTTTGTTGTGCCATTTACAGTATTTCCTTCTCCTCCTCTCTTACAAAAGGTATATGGCAAATAAGTCCTTGCTACACTACACCTGCTTATTAATTTCAAGCTGGGTCACACACTCTGAAGCTTTACTAGAGCATTTGATCAAAGACTTGGAGCATAGACACCGGGCTTTCTGTGTCGATTGACAAGCTCACTTGATCCCTTACATCGTGAATGTAAATGGAGGCTGATGATGACAGACTTGCTTGTTTACCCCTGCCATGCTAATGCACTGATGCAATGGCTGAGATCGAGCTGATTTCTATAACGAGCCGTGCTACTACCTACGCAGGGAAAATTACACGTGTAAAATGTTATTTTTACGCTCTTCGTCTCCAACATAGAGGTCCTAATTTAAACTTTTTGTGATGCTCTAAATGTATTTCTTTTCATGATTGAAATCCGCTACTCTGTCACTCTTGCTTAAGGTTCAACTTAAATGCGTTCTTAGCACATTGCATCGAACTGTCGCCGTGAAATGCTACTCACAGAGATTTAGCACGATTTTTAGTCAGATAATTACTGATTTGTAGATGACCAAGCATCTTCATTGACCTTTTCTTGGACTCAAATGGCCTAGAGAGTACCACTGTTTAGCAGTTGGAGAAGGCTGAAGAAATACAGGACAAGGCAAAAGGGTGAAGTTGCTGGCAAGCTTATCTTTGAAGGATAGTGCTTTCTTTGTATTGGCTGAAGTTCTTTCCTGGTTCTTCTTATAAAGTAAACAGTCTTCATCGGTTGGCTTTTACACTTGGCACCGTCTTGCGCCAGCCCGACGTTCGGAGTGAGTGCAGAATGGAGCGTAAAAGCGGACGTGTTTTTGATAAAAAGCTAAAATATTATACGGCCGAGTTAGTTTTGTGCCGGAAAATAGGAACGGTAGCTAGTAGAAATCATCTACTCAAACAAGGGAGCCATTAGCGTAAAATTTTATTCTATCGCACTCACTTAGTGGTTCAGTGAGCCGGAGCTATTAGTCCGCCTGTAATGCGATTGATTTTAATAGATGAGCGAATCCTTGCGCTCCCGTCACAACTCCCCTCCCCTTCGACTTCTCCAGCCGGGCTTTGTCGGACACAGCGGCTTTCATTAGTTTCCGATTCCTTCCTGCCCACTGCCTAGCTCAGGGGTTTAGCTACTGGAGTAGAAGCCAAGAAACTGATTAATACCCGACTGGAAAGGAGTGCCGGGCTTTGCCTCTGCGCCTCACGTACGTGTACACAAGGCTCCTCGGACGTATATATGCCTTTAAGTATATTTTCGTACTCACGCATGTAAGCATGCGGTCGGCCTCGCTCTTAGTCCATAATCAGAAAAAGGTTCCGACATTCCCCATGATTGATGAATTTGAAAATTCAAACAAAGTTCATCATAATCTATAATAATGATTTTCACTCATCCAGGAATATTTCATGAAACACTTACAGCCTGGCCAAACAGGAGTGGTCGGCTATCATCGACAGGGATTTTCTCCCCGAAAAAAAACAAGCAACGAGGAACAAAACAACCCAGCCGTGAATGTAATGCCCCCGTCTACATACATTTACCGCAGCCCGGTCTTGGAGCCTAAGCAAACGTTGAATTTTTTCTCAAAGTTTGCTCTCGAGCATTTGGCAACGTCGATTAGATTAAATTGTATGGAGGCTCGGCCAGTCTTTGAAAGGGATTGGATGGATATGCATACGTGATTATGAACTGACAGAGAATTTTCTTCCACGACCTTCTTTTAGTTTCCCTCAACTTGATCCCGCCTGTGAGTAATGACTTTCTATCTAAATTCTGACTCAATTCATACATTTTACTAATGTGGTCACAATATCCACAGCTCCTTCTCCAACCAACGGTTGTAAAGCCTATTTAATTCCATGTTCCATTCCAACCGTAAGCTCTGCACTACAATTCTCCGTCTCTAACTCACATTCTGTATGCTTTCTCCTGAAAACCGTCCCTATGTGCTGTGCTATAGCGTACCACGTCACATTCTCAAGTTACATTAATTTAAGTTAAGAATTCCGAGCGGAGCATCCAAAAGAAGCAACTACATTGTGTTTAGCCTCTTCTTTCTGGTACTTAATGTTTCCGATTCCTTTATGCTGGCATCCATCTCCTTTGCTTTACGGAAACGATTTATGTATCAGCATTGGGATTTGACTCGGGTAAAAAACACACTTGTTCACAGAATCTCTTTTTCACAGCATCGTTAGGATTATCGCAAAAGTTGCAATTATGCCGTGTATTTAGTTTAAGCAGTTGTTTCACATCAAGTGAGAATCTTGATGCCGAGGCTTGTATTTTGTAAGTGGAATTACAGCAAGATAACGTAATGTGTTCCTTCCCAAGAAAAAATGTCAGTCAGAAAAGGTGCGGAATGAAAAGGCTCATGGTTTTCAACCTTGGTAGTTTCAATGTTACAAGCTAGAAGTTAAGTACATGTTGCTAATTGGAGTGTTTCAATTCAACCAGGAGTTGAATCAGTTCCAAAGGCTCGGACTGTGCAAGTTCTCAGGCGCTTGCGCGAGCAAGTGCAAGGTCCATGTAGACAAGTTGATGTGAGTTTTTTGAGGTGGGGTGGGTGGAAGATGGAAGGAATCGGAGAAATTACTTGCTGATAACTCTAAAAAGTAATTGGAACGGGATCAATTATGTACTTACTTGTTTCACAAGTTCCTCCAGAGGTATTATCCACCCCTGATCTCGTTTCCTTGCTCGAGATATTCTGTAATTCAAAAGTAAGAATTGTGTGTCGTTAGAATAATTTCCATTGTTACAAGCTTCCTCCGCCTGCTGTATGTTCGCGCGTTGTTCTCTCGGTAATAATTGTGGTTAGAATTGTGATTAAAAAGCCAGGCTGGT
Organism: Sminthurides bifidus; assembly: GCA_009872375.1. Classification (NCBI taxonomy): domain Eukaryota; kingdom Metazoa; phylum Arthropoda; class Collembola; order Symphypleona; family Sminthurididae; genus Sminthurides; species Sminthurides bifidus. The sequence continues at coordinate 5,395 of VRMD01003809.1, read as the reverse complement.
TTAAATTGTTCACCCTTGGATAAACTTTACAGATATTATCGCCACCATTACTCGAGCCAAATCTAAATGATTATGAGTTTGCGCTATTACAAGGTACGCGCGTGGATCAACTTTTATGTTTTCCTTCTCACATCTATTTCTTTATCAACGCTTTTGGAGTCGTTTCACATCCCTTTGTCCTCTGCATACACAGAAGCGGAGCATTGCTTACTTGAGCAGATCGGAAATGCTGCCAAGTCTTTACAAGCCTTTCGCACTAAATGGGACTTTTGTTTCAAGAAGCGTGGAAAAAACTTAAGTGCGGGAGCACTCTTCGTCCCCGTGTGAGAACATCTACATCGCACTTCTCCTTCAGTAAATCCCATGGCGGTTAAACGTTTCGCACATGCCAACTTAAAGAGTGGAATAATTGCCGCATTATTTATTGTAGCTCTCTCGACGTAATTAACGACGTAGTTTATCTAGTCTTTAATGCAGAGACTAGTGCGGCGGAGTGCGGATGAGGCTTTTCACCGAGCAAAAAGCTCCAAGAAACTCATTCACGCTGTCCATTTTCCTGCCCGATAACAAAGTAAACAGCTAAGCGGTCGGTCCGCTCCGTATCGTCAATGGCGGCGAGCTTGTTAGCCTGATGATGAGTAGAATCGCAGACTTTGCGAGTAAATTAGACGTTGTGCAAGCGCCGCCCACCTTTAGCCATTTTAGCAAAGTTGCCTCTGCAGAAGAGAAAGGGAAGAAGGTTGAAGCTACTAGCAGACATGCATGCACATACTGCTACGTGTCTGCTCCTAATCAACAGGAAGGAAATGAGGAGGAGATTGCTCCAGCATTAACGCAAGCGTCTCCAACAGACAGTCTGTAATTCACGCACTGAAATAGCACACGGACGGAGAGAGCGAGCGGTGGGCGCAGGTGGAAACACGCAGGGGTTAATTGGCAATAATTGATGAGATAACAGAGGACGACGGCAAAGGAAGGAAAAGACGAGAGAGAGAGAGAATTCCTTCTCCAACGCCAGTACAATTAGTGGGTCTCGAGCTGGCGTCTTCTTTGCCGTCCCACTTCCCGTCTTGTTCCGTCCCTCGACGGAGTTTTGTTTCCTGGTAAAACCCGCATTCTGCTACTGCAGTCATTAGGAGGGAGAGAGAGAGACAGAGAGATAGAAAATAGAGAAAGATAGAGATAGACAAAACACTACCGACTCTTTCTTTTCTTCTTGGTCTTCTTCTTGCACATTCATTTGGAACTCCCCCCCTCCACTTCTCCGCCTACATACTTGTGTTTACTTTGTGTCTAATTCCTTGTGATTTGTCTTCGGCCCTACCATGTCCGCGCATCAACTCCTCTCAAGGACGGACTTGGATAAGTGTCGGGCTTGCGCCACACATCAAATTAGTTGTTCAATACTAAAGTTGCTCCGGCAGAACTAATGAATTTGCAAACGCCGTTCATCATCCTCATCATCAGTGGCTGGGATGAGCTCAGCCCCTGTCGATAAGTACAGGCTGCCTATTTTCCTTCATAGGCTTGTCTAACGCCACTTCTCTCTCTCTTCCTTTCTTTCTTTCTCTCTCGCTCCACTCTTTTTTCTCCCGTCCACCTTTCTCCGTTCTCCGAATTCGGAAAGCTAACACTCAATTACCCGCGCCTTCTCTTCCGTCCTTTCCTTTCACTCTGTTAGTTGTTCAAAAGTTTCTCCTCTCCTTTCTACCCGTCCATCGGGTCGATGGAATGGCCCGTCCAATGGCCGGACAGTGCCTTGTGCTGGCGATGCCGCTACAGTATCTTATACTCGCATCTTTGGGATCATGCATGGCTTCCTTAATGCTGACAACTCGTCTCGTCTATTAAAAGAGTGTGGCTAAACGACTACCGTTGTCGGAGCTTGTTGTTTGGGTGCTCCAAGTGCTCCCGGCGAGGTCTTGTGGCTCTTCTAGCTGAAGATGTCGTGCTTGGCGCTGAGAGGTGATGTTGATGCAAAAATGCAAATATGGCTTAGAGAAACAGACCTCCTCGGTGGATTTTCCGCGTGAAAGTTCACCCTGTAATTGGTGATTCTTTTTGCGAAGCTTTGATTCAAAAAGTTTCATATTTCTTTCACTGTAATTTGGGAGTAATTGCCCTGTTGAATTGCAGTGTTGAAAAGAGGTGAGGGAAGACATTCGAGACGCTTTAATTCCCTTTGTGCCCAGCTTGTCTTCCCAGTGTCATTATTTAATTTTCAATGGATTTCAGCTAAAAAGAGTGTCACCTTTTTTGGTGTGAAATTATCGTCTTTAAGAAGCACGGAGGGCGGGGGACGAGGGGGAAGGGCAGTGTACTGGTTTCGAGAATGGGCTCATGGTATGCATACGTAGTGCTGAGAGTAGAGTGCTGAGTGCTGTGTGCACATTTAGACATAATATCTGTATGAGATAATGGCGCTTCATTTCCGCCTCAAGTGTTAATAAGCTTGTGTGATAGAATAGAAAACGTTCTACTCTCTGCCTTCCTATTATCTCTACTCGAATTAATTTAGTGTGAAAAATCACTTGTCTTTCTCGAATGAAAGCCGCACGGACAGACATGGAAGAATAATTTGACGAGGACAATGCAGAAGCAACTACCAATTCCATGACATCCGAAACGAAACAAAAGCTACTCAAGTAAAACAAACTGACTTGAGACTAGAGAGAGGAGCACGACAAGGCCTTGTGAGCATGCAAACTCTCGTTCCCAGCCTGCAGACTAGTACAATGCAATGCTCTTGACAACAATAATTGCGAGAATCGCCGAGACAAATAGCTGATATTGCAGCAAGAAAACGCCCCGCTGAAAGAAAACAAGCTTGACGCATAACGAAATGGCGATACAGCAAGTTGAGTTGCCCAAAAGTTTTACCGATCCTCTCCCATATTTTATCAATTTGCACAGCCAACAGCTCCCTTCACGCATAAATAAAATTCTCAACTACTTAACGATAAACGAGCAAATTATGACTAATGCTCACCCATGAAAAGGCCTGCCATCGTCTTTAAGTTTTATGCCACAAGTTTTTACCTTGTTACCCTTCTTCCTGCCCACCACTTTCCTATGTACACATTCACGCAAGCTGAAACAATTATCATTATCTAAATCACAACAATAACAATAAGGTTATCACCAATGCCATATTACGCTAAACAGCTCCTAATGAATCAAACAGTGGCTTTGCCTCTATTGTTTACACCCCAATTGTTGCATTGCATGACCTGGAAATGCAACCGAATCATTAAGGGCGAAACCATTTGCTGCGAAAATAGTAGTGAAAATTTATTGCACCGGATATATTTTCCGGTTCAAATCTTTAAAATGACCTCAGCGCCGCTACCGTGGCGGGGAGCGATAGTCCTAATTGTTGTGTCAGTCTTATCGTGTTGTAGTGCTATACTGATTGAATCCTCGGATTCTTCTGCGCCTGCGCTCTACAGAGGGAAACATGTGAATTTTAAAGACTATCGATTCATTTCTTGCATGTGCTATCGCCACACGTGGGCATTGCAAATCACAGATGTGGTAGCGAAGACAGCATCGTGGCACGTGATTGGTTCCAACGGTCCCAAGTGCATACAAGTGGGGGCCTGGGCAAAGTCCTTGATTCAAGTGGCAGATAATACGACAGCAGCGGGCTTTGCCCAGTTACCGACGGAAGAGTTCCTTGTCGTGAATGGCAACAACTGGCAAGTGGAGCTAATCACCGGTGACCACAAAGGTACAAAGGTCTGCTTGCCCAGAAGTGTAGCTGAGTCCTACTGCTTGTATAAGTTCAATTTCTCGGTGATCAGAGACGATTACAAAGTTTCAAGTTTCTGTGAACCTGGAACTCCCTTTCTGACTCCGGTAACGTGTCAAAAAGTCCTCCCTTCGCTATTAGATGGTCAGGAGGATGATGTGACCGGCGAAAGCTTAAAGAAGCCACAATTGGTCTGTGACTTGATAAAACACCAGAGGGAGTTGCACGCTCATAATCGGACGAAGCGTGAGGATCCAGTCACAACAGATCAACCAGGTGTCGGCGAAGTTACTACGACAACAGGGTCTGCTGGTGGCGGAGATACTGGTGGAGACACGACACCCGGTGCTCCTGGAGCTGGTGGTACTGGACCTGGGGCAGGAACTGACGAAGGTCCACCACCAAAACGGGAAAATGACTTCGATGAGGACTACATCGCTTCAGAAGACCTTCCCAACTATTTGACTGTACACACCATGCTGGATTCTACCGTGGATTATGTCTTGTCTCAAATAACGAAACAGACAGGACTCAAGAAAGGAGAACAAAAATCTATCGGCATGCTGCCAGTCAGCGAGTTGTTGTCTCTCTCCGTACGAGTCACAGAGGTGAGATACGATAAGTGCAGTTGCTATGGAGACTACAAAGGGGTTATGTTAAAGTAGCCGTCAATGTACTTGCTTTAATTTTTGGGATTTGCAGAGATTCTGTCCTCAGATTCCTACTCAAGTTTATGAAATGGCTTTAGGCGCTTTTTTGGCGGAGCAGCGAGACAAGTACTACATGAAGGAACCGTACATAGCGTATGGGCCTTACATCCGAATTCGAGACGCACTCCAAACGTGTCTGGAGCAAGCTGAGCCCTTCGAATTCTTCATGAATGACACTTACAGTGGCGACAATGACCTCTTGCCCAAGAATGCCACTTGCGGTGAGATGCAGCCCAAACTCGTGACTAACTACGTGCTGGATAAGAACAATACGCGAATCTACGGCGGTATCGAAATACCAGAGTACACCGTATCAGACCCTGAGATCCACGAACCCATGATTGAGCTCACGTGGAAAAGTTTTGTCAACGCTCATAATTATTGCTTCAAGCATTTCCAGCTCTACTTCAACGACCATCATACGTACACTGTGAGCGTGATGCCGTTCTTCACCAACCGGATCCAGCACTTGTGGTACATGGGCGCTCCTCCAGAGAAGGAACAAGACCCTGAAGCAAAACCCGACGCAGAAGCTAAGCAGGAAGTCAAGGCCTTGAACTACCGAACGAAACGTGTGTGGCACGGTGGCGTCTTGGGCAACGTGAGCTACATATACTGGGTCATGGACCGTTGTTTGGCAGCGAACAAAGCGGTTAACAGGCACTATCCCTGGTTCCTCAATCGACCTCCTCGTGACCCAATGAACGAAGCCATCTTCCGAAAAAAGCGCGGTCTCGAAGCTCCAGTAGACTTTGACACAAACGACATCGAAACTAGCAAAGATTCGGAGGATTCAACCCATGACTGTGAATGTGTTGGACCAGCCGCAGCAGAAGAATGGGAGATTGAAAAATGCCGTTCCCTCAGATCTGAATCCAAAGTTGCATTGTAGTCAGTCCTTCCTCGCGGAGAATCTTGTACAAGCTTTTTGTAA